>VZTG01009076.1:1053125-1153576 GCA_013397845.1 Melanocharis versteri
TACAGCAATTTTAAAAATCCAGATTTATAAGGGAATTTGGTATGTCTTATGAAGAGAGTGAAGCATGGACCACTATAGCAAGAAAAAAGTGGAAATGAATTTTTGTAAACAGATTATTTTGTGTATTTAATACACTGAAATGCCACAAAGTTCTTTGGTTTGTTATAAATAAAATAGCAGAATAGCTACAGACATGTTGCAGAACTTTTTTATCCTCTAGACTCAAAAAATAAAATAACAGATGCAATACATGCTGGTCAACAATAAAGATTGCCCTCAGACATGAAAAACTGCACCAGCTGTCTCTTTATTCCAATTTTACACGTAGTTTCCATGCTATCATAGAACTACCAGGCAACAGTCCAACACATGCCAGGCTGGAACTGATTTACCTATCAGGTTATGTGGCTCATGCCGTTTGCTCACAGAGGCGACAGACGCGTTTCTCCACAATACACTGAAAAATACTCCACAGGGGCACCGCTTTCTGAAGCACCAGAAGTCACGTTGTCATGTCTCTAAAAGTCTTTGCCCCACACATAAAGGAGTGGAGGAGGTAGAGGGGTGCTGATGTCTGACACTGCTCCCACCACCCCCCTCACCTGCCTCTCCTCGCTGTCAGTGCACCATCTCCATAATGTGGGCACTGCTCTCCAGGAAGGTAATACTTCAGATGAGCTCCAGGATTTCTCTATAGCAAGGACGCCAATATAGCGTCAATTAACAGCTTGTTTACAGCCTTGATACAAGCACACAGGATTCCTATAAACCATACTCTGTACTAATACAATTTATCCCAGCTTAGAAAAGAAAGAAACTTTCTCTGGGTCCACTGCAGATGACAGAAATTTTACCTACTCATGTAAAGGGCGTAGGTAGTATCATTCATGTGCTGATAGCTTAAATACAGAAACTTCAAGCCGAATCTAACATGATCTGCCGGTACATCTTTGAGCCATTCTTTTACAGCTTTCAGGAACTAATCATCTTGATACAAGAACTGATCCACAGCACTCTTTTTCTGAAGTAAATGCCTTCTCCGCTGAATGTGCCATAACAAGGACATTAGATGTTGCAACCATTGTTTGATTATCCCCACAGCAGTACAGGAGATTTAGTCACATTAGAGCTGCTAAAATGAATGCAGCTAAGTGGCTTGTACTGCTTTAAAAAGCTATATCAGAAGCAAATTAGCCACTGACCTCTTAGGGCATATGTAATCTCTTCAAAGCTCTGTCTGCTCTCAGGTAGTTCAGCTGTTCTCCTGTGAAGAGGCCTCCTTCTCACTACAGCTGCTAAGTGCTGAATTTAAAGAGTAAATACAGTTTTCAGAGGCTTTAATTAAAAATATTTCAGAAGTGTGAGGGCCACTTGAAACCTAACAAGCAAGATTTTAATCTCCTCACCTACAGTAACCACTTCACAGCATGGGTGCTAATGAAGACAGCAAGGATGGGAGATACACCGATGAACCAACTGAACCCAAAGAAAAATACCAAATATTTTCTCTTAAACAAGGCTTGCCCAGCAATGACAACAAGCAAGTAACCAAAGGTTACTTTGGTTATTTTGATATGTCTCAAAGATGTTCAAAGTCAATAACATAGTTAATAGTAATCTTGTAAACTCTCCTTGCTGTGCTGAGATTGATTTCAGGTCGTGCTGCTACAAATGGCTTTGCCAAAAAAAAACCCAGAGGCCCCAAACATATCAGTGTCTGAGTGCACAAGTCTCACTAGCAAAAGAAATCATGGGATACTCTCACAGAACTGTATCTTTTCTGCTTAATTTACCTGTATTCTTGTTTAAAAAAAAATCTAAAACATTGCCATTTCCAACCTTTGTCTTACCGGTTCATTCCAAGACCATGCAACAAAACTGTCTGAAAATAAAACAAATAACCAGATGCTTTCAGTCCCAATGGGTACCAATACATTTTCTGCAGTGCAACACAGAGAAGAAACTTGTGAGCAAAACACAAACATGCACACACACTTAACATCTTGGCAGCTTGTGGCTGTTTTGGGACTTTTGGATTGAAATTCCTCCTCCATAAATCAACAACCATTGTTATATCTTCTGAAAAAGGAGAAGTTGCCATTTTCTAACTCAATGGGGTTATGTTTTAGAACATTCTTTCAGATCACCACCTGGACATCTGCTCTGAAAAGCAGACAACAACCCTTGAATAAAAAGTATCAACTCAGAATAATCCTGTTTGATAGCATGTGCATACATGCCTCTTAATCTAGACATGTAGCAATTTTGATTGGCATCTGCACATTAGGAAAAGTAGGGACCATCAATCCATTGTGTCCTACTGGAGACCTCAGGAGATGGCACAGATACAGAAGCTGATATACTCAAATATGGCATTGCAAAGCACTTTAAAGCCAAGGCATAACTGCTTTTTTATTAAGGTGCTATTTAAACACTGCATATACTTAAATGCTGTTAAGATACTATTAAGTGCTATTTAAATACTGTATATATTTTTTAAAATTGGTGTTGTAACAGAAAACCTTATGATTATCATCTCTTCACTACTTGTACAGTATGAGTACCCTGCTGAAATGAAGTACTCAGTAACATGTCAGAGAAACAGAGAAAATAATTATTTTGCTTATTATTAGGGAAACACCTTGAGCAGAATCGATGCAAAAACCATGAACTCCTAGTTTTAACTGAGAGTTCAAATACATCATAGGATCATAGAGGGGTTTGGATTGGAAGGGACCTTAAAGGTCACCTAGATCCAAGCCTCCTCCAGCGGGCAGGGACCCTTTCCATCAGACCAGGTTGCTCAGAGCCCCATCCAACCCGGCCTCGAACACTTCCAGGAATGGGGCACCCACAGCTTCGCTGGGCATTATAAGGTGGAGCATTCCCATCCCCTCTGAAGTAATCCTTAACAGTAGGGATTATCTGGTAAGCATAGACAAGAGCAAAACCAAGAATGAGAAATCATAAAATTCCAAGCATAAAGTCTTCAGGACTTTTCCTCTATAAGGGAGCAGTTAGCCCTCTGAGTTAACACTTCTATTTGTAGAGAAGGCCCTTAGTAACCAAACTACTAAACAAATTGTCTTCAATGGTGGATATCATTAACGCCATTAACCTAGTGAGGAAAAAAGCATCAACGAAACAGCAAAAAAAACCAAATAACCAACAACATCCAACAGTATTTAATTAATTTCCTTGTTGAATTTGTTCAGCTCTGCATTTATTGATTCTTATATATAACAAGCTAAAGAATCACCAGTCTTTCCAAACACAAAACATAAAGCAGTCTGCATGTACTGAGAAAGATCAATGCAAAGACAGGTAAAAATCACAGAAGCCTCTCTGGAAGATCTTCCAGAGATTACAGATGTTCTTTTCTGGTTCTATTTCATGATATGTTCTTTAGGAGAAAATTTATAAATAACTTTAATACTGGTTAGAGACATCCATTTCTTAATGAAGTCTTCATGCTCATCAGTGACAGTAATACTATATTGTTATATATTATTGTGGACTATTAAATACTTAATCATTATTTTATTTAAATATTTAATATATGGCTGACAAGTTGGGTTAGTACTAACACTATTTCAATAGATACTAGATTTCAGTAACAAGTTTTATTGCAACCAAGTTGAAATTACATTAGCATTTCATGTGACCCCTCTTTCCATTTTTATCTCTACAAATCTTTCTATAGCACCAGATGATGCCAGGCAGAGTACTGGAGGCAACTAGCTTGCATCTTTACATCTGTATTTACTGTGATAATGTTGTCCTAAAGGCAGCTGCTTTGTGCTGCTTTGGTTCCTAATTGTAAAGTAAAACTCAGAATTGCAACAAAAAACTGTTTAGTTCACAAAGTCCATTTATCAACATCATTATCCTGCAATGAAAAGTTAAGCTGATATAGCATTTTTTGTTGAAATTGCCAAATTCACTCACTGGCACTAAAAGTTTTCTCAGGAGACCAACTTTTCTCAGAAGAAAATATGCTGTTAACAGTTTTCAGAGAGTCTCTTTCCCTTAACCTAATTTCTCATGAGAACACTTAAAAGCTGCCAATCTCATCCTGGGTGGTGAAACAGGAAAAGTATAATCACAAAGTACTCTGTAGAATCAGAAACCACTTCCTGCCCAGCTCCTTTGTTGCATTTTGAATAAGGAAAATAAAAATACAAAAAAATTAAAACAGCCATTGTCATATAGATCCATTTGCAACATGAAGACAGAGCTAAGCAGGGGTACAGATTTATCCACAATTATTACTTAAACAAGGACAGCATTACAGAAGCAGATCTCTTAGTAATGTCCATTTCCTGAATTCTCTTTTGTGTTGCAAAATCCATGAACTGGATTTCTTTCTGAGAAGATAAGATGGAAAATGCTTTCCAGGAGGGCATTCGGTATGCTCCGTTCTCTACTAGACATTCAGCCTAAGGGACCAGGCTACAGCTACCCAAAATGAAACTGTAAAAAATACACACTGCACAATCAGGTCCTCACAGCCAGCTGCTTTGCTGTACAGGTCTACACGTGTTGCACCAAGTTAACTGCTAACATGAGTATAGACTAGACATAACCTAAATGGTAAGACTTTTCTCCTGAAAGCTGCAAATTTACAGCCCCTAAAATAACTTTAGAAGCATTTTAAACAAGGAATCAACTCTGGGGGACTTAACGTAAAGAGCAGCACTGAGTGGTATCCAAGGTCAAAAATCCCTGTACAGTCATGTAGCAGAACAAATGTGTTGATCAAAGCCAGTTTATCCCCTGTTAAATTTGAATTCAAAGATGTGATACACAAACCAAAACCCAGAGAAGTATGCCTAAAATTTCCTTTGGGGAACAAATGACCCACATGTATACAGTGCTTTAAGTTGCTTTTCTGCCCTTATTCAATTAAATCATAGCAAACAAAATTAAGACAGAACTCCTAGTACAGAGAATGTGTTTCTTCACTACTCTTGACCCAATATCCTGATGGAAAAACTCCTACCAGTACAGGGTGCATCTGTTAATGAAAGAACACTGCAGCTGCTCCTTTTTGAAATAGTAAGGTTTTCATATATCATATTTGTGATTCAACAAATAGTATTCTAATCTTATGATTTATTCTACTCTTACAATTTTTCATATCCCATCTCTGTCACACACGCATATTTGTATTGTTTTATAAATATATGTATTTACATATATGTTCATTTGAAATAATCTCATATATTGGAGCTAGAAATTTGATGTATCTTTCAGAAGAGCACAACTTCGTAATCAAACAGCAAGCCCTGGGACAAAGCAGACCTCTGAGCTTATCACTTCAGGGTGTAAAATTCGTACACTAACATAGGCAGAGGGCGTCCAGGCTTGGGACAGCCTGCTCCTGTCCATTCACACATCCTAAAGCAACAATTTACAAAGGCATCGAAACTAACAAGTTTTAGTAAAATGTTGTTCTGGTTCCCACAGGCTGTAAGTGCACACATAGGAGAATCTCAGTGCACTAAACAGTCGAAATACAAGATGACACTCAGAAAACTCCACAAACCTTGTGCCATCGCTAAAGATGTATTTTTTTATAATTAGAATAATAGAACAGTTTGGGTTGAAAGGAGCCTTTAAAGCTCGTTCAGTCCTACCCATCTACTTTGAGCAGAGACATCTTCACTTAAAGCGGGTGACTTAGAGTCCCAAGCAGCTCGACCTTGAATGTTTCCAGGGATGGGGCATCTACCACCTCCCCTGGGTAATCTGTTTCTGCTACAGAATTATATGTAACAAAAACAATATTAAGTAGAGCTGAATAAAATATGTTTTGAGATTCACAGCCACATTCTGAAAAAAAAGGGTGATTTTTTGGTTTTAAAAATCAGATCTGAATTTTAAATAAATCATATCCTCTTAGAGTGAAGAGTGTGTAAATTGAATGTCCCACTTACCCACAGAGCACAGAAAATTAATAATGTACATTTCTATCACTACTTTGCCAGCATATTTTCTTCTGGGATGGTGAAACATCTCTCAAAAGCTGATAGATCCCATAACCTCCTAGCTGTTAATTTGATATTTCAAAAGATCAAAGCAAATAAAAAATAATAAGCTATCACACACTTTGTTTTCCTCATTTTGCCCTCTCAGTTATATTACGCACCAAGGCCCAGCTGCCTGAGCATTTACTGAATCCCAGAGCCAAATTGAATAAAACCTGATCTCAAAAAAAATTTAAGCAGTATTTTCATCTGTAGTCCAAGGCAGTTGACACCATGTAATGCTGCTGTGAGGATGTCTGGGTATGTGGGACACAAGGAAGGGCTGGTGAGTGCTGTGATACCTTCTTCCTTTTGCTTCATTGAACATGTTTGAAACTTGGGAATCTGGGGGAAAAAAAACATTTGTGAATGAAGCGACATCCTTGTAGAAAATTCATTGTGCTCTAGCACTTTTTCTACATTTTAGCTAGAACACTATTCTTAAGAATTCTTTTCTTAAGGGTCCTGAAAGAAATACTGCACACTATATAAAATAATTTGCTTTCAGTGTGGTGTCTCTGCAGACAACACACACCAGGGGTGTGCATAAACTAGACATGTCTTGCCTCTTGGTCTCAAGTGTGAAAAAGGACTGTGGGATAACGACCTCAGGACTAGGGATTTTACTCAAAAGTTTCTTTGCATTGCCTAGATAAAACTCTTAATAGCCCTAAAGAAATGCAGTTTCTGGGCTTGAGTCTCTGGTATTGGTTAGAAGCAGTTGGAGTATCTATAAGACATAAAATTACATCAGCTGCTAAAGCATTTCAAAGCTTCTTTTAAAGGTACATATACTAAAGATCTGTGCAGATGGAGATATTTTGGCCCAGACATTGTACTCCAAGTGAAGCTGTATTGTTTCAAGCAGTATTAACCACAATGGCCTCACATCCTGAAATTGAGGCAGTGATGATACATTTACTACCTGATTATTTTTATAAGGTCAAGTAGTTTCTCTAAGTAACCATCAAGTTAAGAAGTGTCTTTCATGATGTACAAAATGAGCTGTCAGTGTTTCTTCCCTCCATTGGGCCATCATCTTCTTCATTTCCAACTGAGAAAGGCATCCAAATTTATTTGGACCTATCCTTCATCAGCAGTATGATAAAAAGTTATTTTTTAAAATAACTTTCATATTTCTATGAAGAATAAAGACTCTTTAAAGTTCAGCGAAGGAATAATGGCCATGGTATTCCATGCTCAAAGGGAAAGCAATTTTACTTTATTAGTTTGATGAGTAATGCGTGCCAAGATTAATGGCGCCATCTGAAATTCAGCTCACTCAACCTGCACCAAGTTACTTGGCAGACACTTGTTCTGTGGACAAATAGCACCAAGCCTTGACCTTTATAAATTAGGTCAGTGGCACAATGGTTCCCTAGATTATTGGCTGCTGAATGATGTCTTGGCGTAATACACAGGTGCAGGTAATGAAAATGCTGTTAAACACACACAGTTTCATGAGCACTAAGCTGTAAACAGAAGAGGGACCTGATTCACCAATGCCTGACATCTTGTAATGAGAGTAACCAAAGCAGAATTTTGGAAGCCCTATAAAGTGCCTGAAGACCTTGAGTGAATTTGGAGCCAGGGAAGGCTGGCTCTTCTGGAGGACATCAGGTGCTCTAGATTTGCATCTCCCAGACATAAGCTGTGGCCTTAGAAAAGAAAGTCTCTATCTAATGTGATTACTTAAATTGGTGTTTCACCACCTTTAGATTTGTTTTGAAAAGTAAATAAATAAAAATACCATCTCATCTGCTACATTTGTTTTTATTTCTGAAATTATTCAAAAAAATTTGTGGTACATCTTCACAAGAAAATAAACCTTACTGGTGTCACAGATATTTCAAAATACTTTTTAAGAGTTTCTTGCTTACAAAAGAATAAAAAAAAATTTAAAAGTAGCCCTTAGGAGCCTATAACTCCTAAAAATAAATACTTGTGCTACTTCTGAACAAGAAAATGAGCCGTTAAGGTTACAAGATTACTTTTATTTAACTTATAAATGGCTCTATTGAACCTCACTTTTGCTGGCAAAAAACAATGCGCTGTAAACCACAGCAGGCATATTTATCCTTCTTCACTCAACATTGGAGTTTCAATAAGCCACCAGTATTTCAGGATATGCTATGGTCAGAAATAGTCAGCAAGTTACCTTTAGGCAATAAACATTATTTTATCATCCCCCTTGCAAGGTCTAGCACTTTTGCTGGGGAGTCTACCCATTAGAATCTGCATGACAATTTATAATCCAGGACGGTCTTGGGTGGAATGATGACTGGCAAAATTTTGCATGTTTAACACCATGAACATTTTGCAGAACTAAAAGAAATTTTTTGGAAGATAGACGTTTTTGGATAAGCCTTTTCTTTTATTTTCATGTTCATGCCAAGATGGAATACCAGAAACCTCAGCGAGATGCCAGCTCCTGTAAGATTTATACTCAATTTTCAAAACAAAATTTTTGCTTAATTCACCTAAGCTGAAGATAAGCAAGCCAAACATTTGGTTGCTTAGCTGAACAACAATGGATCGTATATTTTGAGATTCACTTCAAATTATTTCAGTAACAGAAAGAAGGAAAGGATAAAGATGGTTAATCTCCTCCTGTCAATAGACAAGCTTGTTTATGGGCTTGACTTTCTTCCAAATATAGCATCCCAAAGAACTTCCCAAACAACTATTAATAATGATATATTTGTTTTGCTTCTACACTGTTTTCATTAAAATTATGAAGTCAAGGGTTAACCAATGCGCATGGATACCATATTAATGGTGAACTGAATACAGGGGAAAAAATCAGCCTGGTCTGAACGTGAACCTTATACATAACTCTGATTTTTTGGAGCAGAAGCTGAGAAAGAGCCACAGGCTTGTCTCTGTAGAGATATTTTTGGAGACATCAATGAGAATATATCTACTAGAGCTATGGTTGATTTTCAAGAAAAACGTTGTGACATACAGGAAAATTCAAAGAAAAATAAAATAGTCCCTTTATTCATCAAATATAGAAAGGGAGGCATGTTTAAAAAAAAGAAGAAAGGAAGTAAAGCAGGTGTATTAACATCAACATTACACCATTTATTGATGCTTTTGCTGCTGTAAATACGTCCCCCCCATAAGGGAAGATGAAATGCAGAAGTATGAGGTCACACTGTGCAGTGTAACAGCTCAGACCACTGAAAGGTACAGTTCCTCAAATTCTTCCCACCTTTCTTATCTCCTCCACTAACTTTCTGTCGACTCACCAGACAATCTTTCAGAACCAGGTTAAACTCCATGGGAAAAAATCAGAAAACAAAACAAAACGCAAAAAACAAACAAAAACAAACAAACGAAAAAACAAACCAAAACCAAACCAACAAAAAACCCACAAACCAAGTAACTGGACATTTTGGTACTCTTTAACTGAGTTAAAGCAGATCAAAAAAGGATCTGGAAATCTTCAGGGAAGCAAACTAGTGAGACCAACAGGGTGGGAATCAGGGAGAGGAGCAGAAAGAACGTAATGGAAAATCAGAATGTAATGGGAAATAGCTGGAAAAAAAAAAGTTAAAACATCTAAGTAGCATATTCTCCATTACATTTTTCATGGAAGAAGTGAAGGTACATTAGTTTTATGGTATTACTTCAAATGATGCATAATCAGGATGAAAGTGTTCATAATGACTAGAATCAGTATAATGATTTTTCTGAGATTCACTCCTCCCCTCTAGCTCAGCTAGCTTGTTGAAATAGCCATTACCTGTGTCTGGACAGAGTTTCACATGCGACTTGCTTATTTATAATTTGTAAAAGGCATACATATAAAACATGGTGATTTCTAATATTTTGGCCAGAAATCCAAGGTAACTGAAGTATTCAAAACACTTTCCACATTAATTTAATCCAAATATCGGGAAATGGGAAGAGGAGACAATTCATACATGATTGTATAATTTAGGTCCAAATGCAGCATTATGTCCCTGACACAAGCAGGCCAAAGACCCTGTGTTTGAGGAAAGAACATTCAGTCAAATATTTGCTACTGATACAGCCTCTGATTCCTTATGGGATTAGCTTTGGAGCATTTAGTGAAAAGGCCCATAGCTATTGATGCTAATTACTGATCTCTGTTTGAGGAAATTACCCAAATTACTCCCTTTATGAGCATAGATATAACTGCTCTTCCCCTCCTACAGGAGGAAGTTTTCCATGTCATTAAGATATTTTCTGCAGACACTCAGCTCATGCCTTGAGCAAGATAAACACCTCCAAGACATATATATTTCAAAGATCGTGACATCCTTAGGACCTCCTTTTTGATTTTATATGCTACAGTCATTTGGTATACTGTTTGAGGCTAACTATTAGTGTAATCTGGATGGGAAGTTTGAAAAATGAAAGGCAAGGAAAAACCTTCAAATGAATTTTTGAATACAGCGCTCTGAACATTATTTAAGTGTCAAAAATAAATTCAAAATTACATTCAATATTAAACAGAACTTCCTGTGAACAGTTTAAATGTGTTTGTATTTAAATGAAAATACCTCAAGAATAAAAACTGAAACAAATTATAGAAAAATTGGAATGTCAAGTATTGAAACTTTCAGCTGCACTTTTTCATTAGGGTGCAGTTCCTGAGATTAGATTATATGAAAACGTAGGGGTTTTTTTCTAAGAGATGCACACTTGGTTACTTGACTGCAAAGAAAAGATGTAGAATTTGAACTAATAAAGGTTCAGACACTAGAAAGCATGTAAGAAATCTGAAACTAAAAATAACAACAAGAAAATTAAAATACAGAAACAAGACAGCTTCACCCTTGACAACTACCTCAAGATTTCTTAATGTGTAGCATTACTCATAATGAAGATGGCCATACAGCTTTCCTCTCCCCTAAAAAACCAAGTAAGGTTATGGTTATGTCTGTATAGAAGACTACATAAAATACAGAAAGTGTAATAGCACCAATAGCACATAGAATAACCTGGAAGAGAAATTTCTGAAGTCTTATTAGCTATTGTTACTTATTCTAAAAGCCTATAAAATTACTTTCTAGGAATGATAAAATGGTTGGGTACAAAATACACAGTGAGGAGATAACATGGGGATCAGTGATAACAATTGGTTTCTGCAGTCTCTCCCATTCATGCAACACATGGCAATGAGCTGTATCTGCACAGAGCCCTAGCAGAACTCTCAGATATTTACCTGGGTCTATCCTAGCTGCAGAAGTATAAATATACACTGAGGATAAAAAAAAACCCTGCCTAAATCAAATTAAACTGAAATGATCTCACAGTGAAAGATAGCAGTGACCACTCTGTAATTTACCATCTTCTGACATGATAGTTTATTTCATTTTCTGTTGTGGGCCTTTAGAAACATTTGCATTATTATTAATTTTTTCAAATTTTATCATTTGATATTTAGGATCCAGACAGTTGTGCCAAAAAAAGAATTGCCTGTAATAATGGTCATGCTCTACTGATCAGCACAAGGAATGTCACTGACCTGGCCAATAGCTCTTAAAAAGCTATTGGTCCAAATTCTCTCAGAGAAATGTAATAAATGGCAGTGTTAATCCCTTTGGGCTATTCTGTGGCATGATGACTCTGTTTATTCTCCAGCATTTTTGTTTTCGTTTTTTTACACTTCTTTATTTATTATGTTAATCAACGTATTGAACCAAATTATTTGGGATTAAGTAAATTATTCCACAATGGTTATTCAGACAGAACAGAGTTTATTTCCACCATGTCCAGGCTATATCTCATCTCCTCAACCGGATATACTGAAGTTTCAATATAGAAAGCCTGGTTCTTAGCCTCAATTTCCTGTTGCAGTTATACTCAGGTAAATGATGTTACAGCACACAGTTCCCTATAATCAGACAACACTGCTACCCCCACCCCTTCCCAAACACATCCAGCCATAGAACAGACTTTCTGGATCACAGGCAAACAGCAGATTTGTGGGGATTATTCACCCCAACTACTTGTTGAAATGGTACTCATTTATTAGAGCATTATATTAGACCATTTCTTTCACTGAATATGGACATTCCACCTACAGATTGTAATCACTTGCACTAAGGCCTCCTTACTTTGGAATTTTGCTTGAACCCCACAAAGACCACCTTCAAAATGCAGATTACAGAGGTTGCCTCAAGATAGAGATCACAAGTAACAGCATCCTGTCTTCTATGCCCAGCATTTGGGTAAACTGGGACACCACAGAGAAAGGGTTCAAGTAGATTGATTGCAACAGATAAGAAATAATTACAAGACCAAACTGAACCGCTAAGACTCTGCAAACATCATACAAAATGGTTGACCTGGTAAAAATAGGCTTTACTCTTCTCTTATACAGCTGACTACACTGGAGTTACCCTGATTTACAGAGAAGTTTTACAAAGCTAAAACTGATGCCAGTTAGATCAGAATCTGGCCAAACGCCTACAAATGGAGTAGCTTCAGAAGCTGGCTTAAACTGAAATGGCAGATGTACTATCACATGGCAATCAGGAAATTTGTTCTGCTTTCTTTCCCAAATTGCTACTGACCCCAGCCATATCCTTATGTCAATAAGGAAGTGTGAAAACAGGAATCTGAGGAAAGAGTAGACTATTAAACAGCTTAGAAATCTGTTTTTTAAATGGTGTTTTTTTCAGCAAGACTTAAATATCTAGTAGCCTTGCTTCAATAGTATTTTTATGTCACTAAAAGCAGTTACTAAAAATTTTGAGCTTTTTCCCCTGGCAGCTTCCTCTGTCTTTTATTTTAATCATACAAAAACTAAATAAAAATCTTTTCAGGCACAAAAGAAGGCTGAATGCACTGTAAATAACTGACCCATTTCAGGCTTTCTCTTCCATTGTGCCTAATTCCATCTTCCAGGACAAATGGAGAAAAGATTGACTAATCAGAGAAGCTTTTACAGTTACAATGGACTTTTATGACAAGTTGCCATGTATTGATGCTTTTGTAACAGCAGGGGCTTGGGCCAGCAGCAAAAGTACCTTGCCGTTTTCCCAGATGATCTAACTCATTGACCCCACTGGGGGGAAAACTACAGCAAAGCACAGTACAACACAGTACGTGTCAAAAATTAGCCCTTTGTTAGTAAGAGCAAATGCACAAGTCGGTGAAAGGAAGGGTTTATAAATCTTGAGACCACAGAATCACTTTGCCAGTGATTTTGTTGTACAACTCCAAGAATTTCAGTATGAATGCAGCTAATACCAGAAACCTGCAGTCTGGTTTAGGTTGCTCTGTGTGGTGGCTAATCTTGCCTTTTCAAGGCTTCTTTTTTGTGTAAGAAAACACACCTACAACAGTCATTTTGACCAAATAGTTTTATCTGCCCCAGGTTCTTTTGTCTGAAGAAACCATAGTGGTCAGCAGTTTTGTCTTTAAATATCCCTGACTAATATTCCAATCTCCAGAAACCTTTGTCTTCTATAGCAAAGACAGGTCTTGAATGGTCCAAGGTCATTACTGGCCTGCAAGTAAGCTACATAAACTGAAAATTTGTAAAATGTTTTTTGTACCACAAAAACAAGATATGTTAAAGTAGAGGCATGACCAGGTCCCAGCTGAAATAGGTGAATCAAATAGATGAGGCTAGCTGCACCTTTGCATGCTTCATGAAGAGGTAGTCCCAATGGCTCCGTATTCTACTATGGCTTGAAGGGCAGTCACAGATGGCAACACAGCCAGACTCTGGTGAGTAGTGGTAAGCAAGCTAAACATGGACCAGTGCCACAAGCTGAGCATTGAAACAGATACACACACAAAAAGCTCACTACCAAAAGAGACTACACTGAAAAAATCTAGGAGGGCCATGCAGCACTGGGACAGGTTACCCGGGGTACTCAGAGGGACCTATCCTCAGCAGTTTCCAAAATCAGAACAAGTGGTGGCAATAATCCCTATTTAGGGAAAAGTCTGGGCTTCAAGCCAACCCTTCTAGCCACCTTCACCATGATTTTGGGAAAATAGTGGGCTAGGTAACCTGTTTTAGAGATGTTTAAAAAGCTTTATTAACCCCTGGTCAGAGCCAGGCAAGGCAAGGAGGGGCAGGACACTGCTATACTGGAGGCAGCCCCTCTGCCAGGCCAGGGAAAAGGAGACTCCAGAGAAGTGTCTTGTGACACTAGGTCACAAGAGTGTAATGAGAGAGGGGTGTCATTACTGGGGCAAAGTAAAAGTGACAAATAAAAGGAATTACATAGGTAAAATGATGAGAATAATGATTTTTTTTCCAGGTCTACTTGAAAAAGGAGTGAAACAGACAAACCTGTTACAGAAGTGAAGCACGCTGACCAGCATAAAAACTGCCGTACAAAGCGGGTTCTAGGATTGAAGCTTTGTTTAGTACCATCTGAGGGAAATGTTGGCTAGGGCAGCTATGTGTGGCAACTTCCTTTCCAGAGTTATGGCTTAAACAGACAAAGAATTTCTCAAGACAAATAGTTTAAAAATCCTTTTATGGGCTTAATATCACCATTGTAGTAGATATGAGTCACATTCAAAGGGACTTTTTACACTTTTAATATTGTAGGTTTTAAGCTGTATTTATTAAAGAAAAAAAAATATAATATCCTTTAACCTATTCTTTCGTGAGACCTGTTTCAGATAATAAAATTAGTGATAGACACCTAAAAGAGCAGTTTTCTTTGGATTACCAAGGCTTCTAGGAATAAACCCTTTGCCCCTGTCTTGCTGCATATCATACAGATATCATGCTTATGCCGTAATATCAGTAGCTAATTTCCTTCATTATTAAGCCCAGATCCTCTTTGCTTCAATCAATTATACTATATCACCCAGGCTAGTTGATCTAAGACAAATGTGACAGGACCTTTGAGAGTCAGTCTAGCATTGAGTGATCTTCTGAAGGCACAAAGTGGTCACATCAGTGTGTAGCTGTGATTTAGATGAGTGAATGCTCCATTAGACTCTCCCTATTTCCTAATCATTTCTTCCAGACACACTGGCAACTGCCCTGCAGTGGACAGGGAGAGAAAAAATACCCTCCAGGACAACTGTGCTGGACAATATGAGACCTCTCACTCAGCTTCAGTGATTGCAAACAAGAGATAGAGAGACGTCACTCCATCAAAATTAGACTGCTGTAAGGAGCAGTGGAGTTGGATCCAAGCCAGGGTGCTTTACAGTCAATAGTACAAGCCAATTTTTTTGCCTCATACGCCTGTTACTAGTCTGTGACATACTAATGATTATTATTTAAGCAATTACTTAAGTATTTAAGAAATTGTTCAAGAAATTAAAAATAAACAGAGGTCCATCCTAAGAGAACAGGATGTACTGTGTTAAGCTTCCTGCATTCAGGGAACGGGAAAGAAGGAAAAAAGATAATTTCCAGCTAATTGTTTATGTCCTAGTCTTTGGCAGCTATGCCAATAAAAGCACTGAATAACGATCCTGAAACAACCAAAACAAGAGAAATTACGTGTTCAGCAGTTCTTGTTATTTGAAATCCAGTAGTGTGTTTTATTTGCTTTTCAGCTTTACTTTGGTGTGGCCTTTCAAAAGGAAATAATCCTGTGAACAAAATATCTGGCCAAGAGACAAAAGGGCTGCCAAGTCTGATCCACAGGTGATGAGTACTTGGCCAGCAACCAAACTTAGGCTAAATTAAATACAATTAAAAGAGACAAAATTGTCCATCTGTTGGTACAGTTAATATAGACAGAGTGTAAAAAGGTGCTAATAGTGACTAAAGAGAAAACCTTACACTGCATGCTGAAGACCACATGTCCAGCAAAAATTTCTGCTGTACAAAACAAGCCAAAGCAAAAAGCCTGTACAAAAGAACTCTAGCAAAACACTAATATGTAGTCCCTGATTTTTTCATGTTTGGTAGCAATAAAGAATAGACAAAATTTTCAGCTCCACTGTGAATGGCATCATGTCTGCCATTCATCATCTCTCTAGATTTGAGGATTAAATCTAAAATCTTTTCCATTTTAACCATTGTAGCTCAAGGGATAGTTAGGGAAATTTTAAAAGTATGAATCAACCTGAAACCAGCATGTATAGTGAAATAATGTGTGAGCATCTTTTGAGTCCTACACATGCAGTGTGCTTAAATTTAAGTCCATAAAAAGAAGTCATGTATCAAGAAGGAGAGATGTAAATAATAAAACACCATAACCACTTAAATTTTATATAACAGATTCAATCTCTGTCAAAAATCTAGCACAGTTAAAAAAAATTTTCCCTGTAGCTTTCAACCACATGTATACCAACACATTCTTCAAATGACCCAGTAGTAGGGGTAGCTGTGTTCTTTAACAGCAAGTGGGACACCCAAATTTAATTCCTTGCTTTGACTCAAATCCACAGATTTGATTAGAATCCCCTCTGTCCGCATTTTACTCTGCAGCTAAATCTCTTGGCGTTTTCCACTGCCCATAACTAATCCATGTGTCCCATGCTGTGTGTTCATACTCCCTGATTGCCCTGCACCCATAACACACAGGTTTAGGAAATCGAAGCAAAAGACCTTTCATTTCCTTGCCAGTGTTATATGTCTTTGCTGGGGAAGATGCCAGAACAGGTCCACAGTTAAGTGCTAGTGCTGGAACAAGGGAAGCAGCTGAGCACACAGCATACCAGGAATGAGCAGGGAAGCAGGACTGCCTCTTTCAACAACAGCCCGTGGTTCTGCCTCCTTAGTGCTATCCTAAAGCTATATCTTTAGTTTCCTAGCTATTTCAAATGAGACAGTTGTGGGTTAATGCCAAAAACAGGTTGATGCCTTGCTCACTCCTTCCCTCCTGCCAGCATTTGGGCAGCTATGCAGTGAGCCACATTTGAAAACTCATGCTGGGTTTGGTTACAATTTTCTCCTATTAAAAACATGTTTATAAAGACAGAAAGAATGGAAATACTTTGTGGATATTCAGGAGTTTTCACAAAGTGATATTATTATGTCCTCTTACAAAGAAGAGATGTACGTTTTTAACAAATACTCAGTGCCTCATTAGTGAATATTCATAACTTAAAGCACATTTTAAACACTTTCAGAAAAGCAATTTTTTTGTGATTTAAAATATTTTAATAGCTTCTTCTTTTCTTTTTTTTCCTTCCTTCCATTCTTAAAGAGAGGTACTAATTTAGGACTAAGCCAACACCATTGGATGAAAATATATTGCCACGTCCAAGATGACCGCCAATAGGGACTGGAGACTTTATGCCCACAGATATCTCAATCACTCCTAATATCCAAAACACCCAACTTTGTGCATTAGCGGGGCTCCTGCAACCTGAATCCAGCTGCAGAAAAAATGTCACAAGAAAACCAGTCACTGCCAAGACATTGGGTTTTGTCTCATGAAACGGCTAAACAGAGATGAATTAACCCCTCTAAGAAAGGACACCTTGGCTGGCATGCTTAGTCTGGTCTCCCATGGTCACTGAGCAGACTGCACAAGCTCTCTGCTTACTGAACTGAATACTGCTCTGGTCTGAATCACCCTCCAGAGAGCACAAGGAGCCAGACTCACGCTAACACTTCCAGACCAGCAGCACCATGGGTTTAGGCAATCCAGGCCTAAGCTCATCAAAACCAACTCTAACTTACAGGTCTTTTAGTCCCTGATCTTTATCAATTCTTCCTCTAACACTCAAAAACAAAGTAGGCAGAAGAAGAAAGGAAAGGGGAAGAACTACACTTGTTCCTGAAGTAACCTGAAGTAGTAGTGCTTCTCTAGACAAGGATAACATTTTACAGACATTTAGATAATTATCCCAAAACAGAGTAGCAAAGAACGCTCACTGTGAATAGAAATTAATTTATATTGCACAGATGCCACTAATTTCACTAAAAAACATGTAAGAAAATAACAGCTAGTTGTTTTCTCTGTTTACATCCAAAAGCTGTAGCTGCTCATCAGAGATTAGGCAAGATTAGTTAAAGGGAAGTAGCAGGACAACATAATGAGAAAAGAGAATTTTAGGAAGTTAATGTTTCTGGAAAATCCATCATCTGAGTGCAAAGTTTAAATATGCTTCCTCCCATGCCCAGCCTTAGTAGAGACAGATTAATTTCTTGGAAAATTTTTAAAGATTTGTACTGAATCTCTGGTAAATATTTTCGATGAGCCTTTCTACTTTATCAAGTGCTCTAACAAAACAAAAGGCATAACTTGTGACTCCACTAATCAACAGTGCATGTTTATAATGCACTTTTCCTGAAAAAGGGGCTGGGCCTGAGAACATCACTAGTCCCAAAGACCAAGCACAGAAAGCAGCAAGTAGACAGCATGATTTGCTTTCTGAAAAACAGACAATTTAGAATATTACCCATCCCTCAGGCTGGATATTAATCCTCATTTTTGAGAAGAGTGTTCTTATTAATTTTTGGTTCTTATTAATTTTAGGTTCTTATTAATTTTTGAGAAGAGTGAGGTTCTTATCTGTGAATATGCTCCAAGGGGGAGGAGGGCAAGGTTGGCTGGGTTTTTTCTAAATGTGCCTATCTTCATACACACAACTATCTTACCAGAAGGTTTAATGCATTCCTTTAACCTCTAAAAGTCCAGGCTTACGCAAAGCTCCTGAACTCTGTCATTCCAACTCAAAGCTGTTTATACCAGAGAAATTGCAGAGCAAACACACCAATCATACCCTTATCAGTCCCAGCCTCACAGCTCTGCATCACTCACTTTTATTGCTGAACCATTTGGGCTTTTTTTTTTTCCTTCTTTCTAAGCTGTGCTAATTAAGAGAATCCAATGAAGCACATTGTACAATTTCTCCAGCAGAAACCCAAGGGCTACTATTTCAACTAGAAGGCAATCTTATAAGCAGAGTTATTATTGGTAGGGAGAGATTAGCTTGCCTCCAGTAGCACTGGAGTACTGATAGCCAGAGGTACATGCACAATGAGCACACCAGCATGGTATGAGAAACCAGCCAGGATTGCAAATAAAGCTGTGCTGCTAATGAGGAGCTGGAGGAATCAGAGCATGAGGAAGCACCAAATTAAGATGCCTTCCTGTCTCAGCACTGCTCACTTTAGCTGCCTCAAAGGGCGAAGTACCTTTAAGTACTCCCATCAACAACATTATACTTACTTTATGTCTTTCCCAGAACTTTCTTCCCTCAAATCTCAGGTCACAGCCTTTTATATTTTGCTCAATGGCTAAAAGAGCAGGTGCTTGCATTTTACACAAAAATGCTGTTATAAAACGAGTGTACTCCACTCGCAGTATCTTCTTGTGGCAAACATAGGTGAGCTATGGACTGATCTCCTCAATTGCCCACAAAATTAACACCACACATTAAGACAATAAAAATGATTCAATACTGGAATTAATCCAATATTTGAAACTTTCTTGATCTTTATTCTTTATGGAAAAGCAGATGATTAACTGGAAAAAAAAATATTAACAGTAAAAATCAAATACAATAAAACTTTAATCACACATGAACTATGTCTTATATCCTCTCCACCAGAGACCTCGCAAGAACACAGCCAGTGAAAGACAAAAGCGATGTTCCAAGAAGGAAAAGTAGCAGGTGTTTGCCTAAGGGCTGTCCAATTTAGCACTACTTGATGAGACTGTCTCAAGTTATGTTTCATTTTTATTTTGTGTTGAATTTGGGACCATCAGAGTTATTAAATACTGCTTGAAGCCTATTCTGTAAGGCCTTTAATTGACAATTGTAATCTGAAACGATAACTAGAAGGGAAGAGGAACATGATGGAGAGTGGACTTTGACAGTCTCCAGAGTGTGTCCTTTGCTGAGGGGAGTAGGCAAAACAGGACACATGCTTGGATCTCTGCTCGCTGCTTGTCGTGTTGCTGCAAGGCTGCCTTTGCTGGCAGTGCACAGCCACCAGCCAGGCAGTGACCAGCAGCACTGCAGGAGCCAGGCACACATTTCCTCTACCCTCACCAAACCCACCTGGGGGAAGGAGCAACATCTTCCACTTCAATAGGTGAACACCCACCAGAGAGCAACACTCACACACCCCTACTGAAATAATCCCATCATGTTATGAAGCACTTGATGGAAAGGCAGAAACTGTTAGAGATTAAGATAGGACTGACTAGTCTTTATTACTTCTCTGTCAGCTTCAGATGAAACCACACTGATGAAGGGAACTCCCTCCCCACCCTCCACAAGTTAATAGCGTCTCACCTCAAACACGTCAGCTAACAAAGCTCCGTGTCAATCTAAATGCTTTCATAATGCAGATCTGGCCAAAGCTTTACCCTGCTTTTACTTTTGCAATGGGAACTGGGGACAGCCAAATGGCCTGTGAGCAATCTCAGATAAGCCTTTTCAGAGTAAGGGGGAAAAAGGTTGTGCCAATTGACTGTGAAACCCCAAAGACTGCGTTCAAACAGTCATTACTTGAAAGCTAAGATAATCTGTGCAGTTAGGCAAAAAGCAGGCTACCTAAAATTGCTGAACAAGGCTTAAATCCAAACTTGTGGAAAGTACTCTCTTTTTCCCTATATTATATGAATTCTGTGAACACAATTCTAAATGCTCACATTAATTTACTATTTAAAAAACTGGCCAAATACCACTTGAATTCATAATTTTGGAAGATGTTAATGAGTTGTACAATTATTAGAACTACAGCTGAACAAATACGAGCTCCCCAGTGGAAATGGAACACATCCATTTGATGTAAATTGGTTTAGCTCTCTTCAAACACTTAAGCAGCACTGTCTTATCCAAAATGGTAATCTTTGTAGAGTTCAGACTTATTTACAACCCTTCTGCTGTTTTCACCTTTTTCCTTTAGCCGGTCTTTTAATAATGACAAACATGTTTCAGCTAGCAGATTTTCCATGGAATATTCAACACCAATATTATTTTTTATGCTAGCTACTAAATGACCACAAAAGTGAAGCAGTCTTTTCTATTTCCCAATGGGACTGCTTTCAGGAATGGGACTTGAACAATTTTAGTCCAACTTAGACATGTAGAGGTTTTTTGCACGCTGAGGTTGTACTGACCAGAATTTTCACAACCAGTTTTATTGACAAAGCTTTATTAAATAACAAATTCTACTGAAAACTAATCTGATCACTATGATTACACACAGAACAAATTCAATTTACATGGAATATATTTGCTAATGCTTTCTGCAGTAACTATCAGATGCTATTTATAAGACAGAGGCTGAAATATAGACAGAAAAAAAAATTAAACCCATGAAACAAGAGATAATAGGTGATTCTTCCATGATCCTCTCATTTTTTTTCCGTCTAAAGCTGAAACTATGCATTAGTCAGTTATTTTTGTCCTAGGGCATCATACAGCTATTACACAATACTGAACTGAACAAGTCTAACCTCTCAAAGCTGCAGAAAGATGGATGCCCTTCCTCCACATCTCCTTCCATTCGCTTCCAGCTTCATGTTCCCTGCACTGACATAAATACACCTATCCTTACAACAAACTGCTTCAACTAGCTAGTCCAGTCAAAAAAAAAAATTTTAAAAAGCAACCCCAAATATGCAGTTTTTTTAATAGCTTTTTGTTGGGGTAGTGACTTTAAGTACCAACCATTCTGGTGAGTCACAGAGGAAGGACAACGCAGAAGAAGAAGACAGATCCTTGAGGCTGGGCGCAGGAGACAGGTAGAAAAAAAGGGGAAGAAGTAAGGACAACCTTTTAGTGACAGCAAATGAACTTGCTTAACGCCAATGTCATCTTTCCCATTATATCAGAAAGAAGCGCAGTCTTTTTGCTTATGCATACACCTGCAGTGTAGTCACCCTAGCAAATATTTAATAGATGCTCACTACAAGACATTTCCAGGAAATAAGCTTCTAAAATATTTAGAGACACTCATTCTCATCCAACAAAACCATTTTGTAGGGTGTCCTGTTTGCGTGACAGGTAGAAAGGTAATCTGCTAGAGTAGAAATTACACTGGAAATAAGGTTACCTCTTTCAGGTAAAATTAGTTCTGCTTCAGTGTTTCTAGTGCCACTTTGATACACAAGTATGTGCAAGATCCATGTATGTATCTACATCCATAATGCAGGCACTTCCTAGACTAACCAAGTATTTTTCCCATCTCCCTACTTTCATAGCCAAGAGAAATATTTGTCAAAGCATCATTGTTTTGCTTGTTTTCAAGCAGAGCAGAACTAGACTCCATTCACTCTAAGAGTCACATTTACTCAAAATCATTCCGTTGCACCTGAAAAGCCTTTTGAAATAAACATCGCCAATGCTCGAATTGTCCAGAGGGCTCAAAACTAAGGACCAGATTGAGTGCACCATGGAAGACTAAAAGATACAATAGCGGATGCCATTTTTTTCTTCTCAAATTTGTCCTATTGTTACCAAAACTGGTAGGAAAAACTCCCTAATGCCAATGTAGCATTAAGAAACAGGCATTACTTTTTCAGTACTGGATGCACAGGGGATATTTCTTCCTATCATGCATACTGAGCTCCTCTTCTTGGTTAATGTTTCAGATGATTTTAAAGAATAACCATTGTATTTTCCATAAGTTAGGCAAAATGTTCATCTGGTAACACTATGAAGCATTAAATTGCCTGGAACAGAGGTAGCAGCCATTCATATAAGCCCAGCACACACCATTTTTATGGAAAACAAATAACCCAGAGGTGTCATATGCGAGGAGAGGGATCAATGAGTCAAACACTCAACAACCTACAGTCTACATAGCACTGCCATTCTAAGTTTTGCCATATGATTTACCTCAGCTGGAACTCAAATATTGCTGGCCTACAGCAGTTTTGCATTACAACACTAGTGTCCGTAATCGAGCTGAAGCATGGGCCCTTCCCCCCTCCCCCACTCCTCTCCCACTCTGTACCACCACATTTCCCACCTCAACCCCCTGGCAAAATTATCCACAAGGCCATGATATACATCAGAGGATGTTCACTGATCCACTACCAATTGCTCACAAAAGCATTTCGCAACTTTCAGATTATTTCAGAAAGTGTAAATGCCTTGGAGGATCTGTTTTCCAGTACAAAACATTAGATTTCTGTTCAAATCTCTGAGTCATCATTTTTACAGCTGTACAACATGAGTAAAATATTTTAGGAATAATTGACCTTTCTTGTTCTTTCTAGAGTAATCTTACTGATACGACAGTGCTTCCCACTGAGCTTCCACACAGTGAAATGCCAGACAGGTTTTCTTTCCCACGTGGATTCTGATCTTCTGTGGGGCAGGGAGGAGGGGGACAAGGCAGTAATCTTCATCGTAGTCCCTGGGTATTATACCACTGGTTTGCTCCCAGTTGCATTAAAATAATCCCAAACCGTTCCATCAAAACAGAGCTACTGTTGATCCTGAAAGTTCCACAAAACTAATTCTTTACTGCCAAGAAGTTTTGGCTGCCCCATCCCTGGAAGTGTTCAAGACCAGGTTGGATGGGGCTCTGAGCAACCTGGTCTAATGAAAGGTGTCCCTGTTCATGGTTGGGGGGCTGGAACTGAATGATCTTTAAGGTCCCTTCCAACCCAGACCAGTGGGTTGGAATGATTTTATGATCACATCTTGAGAGATCTGTCCTCAAGCACGTTATAATAATGCTGTGAAGTACTTTCTTATAACACAGTCCTTGGCTTTCCCTCCATGCAATGAGGAAGACAATTGTCTCCATTTATGCAAATTTTAAAGACAGGGTTTATAATTCTTCTACCGTTAGAGGTTGCTCATTGTTTTTTTCAGTATCTTAGTGTGGGAAGGGGATGACTTGATGACAAAACATCTGACAGATGCCAGGTGTGGAGCCTGGGAAAAGGTCAGCCTGGATTCCTTAATTAAAGGGATGCACCTCAGAACACAGACCCTTGAAGTTTGGGGGTTGGTATTAGAGGATCTTTATGACCAACTATTCAGTCTGTAAGTGTTCATTGTGTTCATCTAGAAGGCCTCATGCTGGAATTCATTTGACAAACAAACTGACACTACTTATCAGGTTATTCTTGTCACTGATGTGACAAAATAATTCATGAAGGGATTTTAAACTGTATCTGATTTCCCTCCAGCTAGCTGCAGTCTCTGGCACTTAGGGAATAGCTGTATGGAAGTACTTGAGGCAAAAAATAAGTGTAGCTTAATAACCTGAATATTAAAAAAAAATCTCCACCTTTTATTGAAGAGTCTTTAAAATTAGTCTGTCTGCAAAAGTGTAGCATTTCTAGAAGAAATTTGGAAAATTACTATAATTCTACTTGCATTAATCAAGAGAATTAGGAAAATTGGAATTTTGCTGGTTTAAAAGAGTCAAGTAAAACATATTAACAGAATAAGAATAAAGATTTAAAAAACACCAGCCCGAATTTTGAACTGAAAAATGTAAAAATTACTTACAGCACACTAAATTTATATTTGTTCAAATTAAGCTAGATACACAGGTGATGCCTTAATCTGAACAAATATTTCTAAAAGGTTTTCATAGTTATTGGGATAAGTTACGTAAAGAATTTTGGTGGAAAATATCCTGAGCTTTAAACCAGACCATAACCCAACCAAGCCTCTGCATGACCTCGCCAGGTGCAGAATCACTCTGGGCTGAGCCACCAGGCACCAGGCTCCCACCCCAGATGCACAAGGGTCTACAACTCCTCTGCATAAACTCCCAAAGCACCTGGCCCAGTAGGTAAACTCAGAGTATGTTTCTTTCTTTCTGACAGATTCAAGTTTCCCTTTAAAAAAAAAATTAAAAAATCAACTTATAGATGTCAGGCTGGGTGGGGCTTTGGAATCTGCTCTAGTGGAAGGTGTCTCTGCCCATGGCAGGAGGGTTGGAACGACATGTTCTTCAAGGTCCCTTACAAACCCAATCTTTCAATGACTCCATGCTTTACTTAGGGAATTTTGAGGTTCAGGACTTGCATGCCCACAGACAATCACAGGAGCTAACACCCACATATTTCTTAGAAGAGTGCTTTTCTAACAAGAGCAGACTAATCCTGCAAACGGTCATCAGACACTCATGCAGAATAAAGGAGAGTCCTGCCCAATATTTCTTTGTTCCTAAAAGAGTATATGATTTTTATATCGCTTTCACAGTCATTGGCTAAAACAACTAAGCCATTTGTTTCCTAAATTTCAAGTCAAGATAAGGCATAAGTGCACTTCTCTCTTGGATAATCAATGGGGGAAGGGCACGGGGACTGGAGCCCCCTTAAGCCCCTACTCATTTATTCCCCGGCACAAGACACAGCCATCATCATCCAACCCTTATATAAGAAGTTTAATAGAAAGAAATTAAGACTTAAAACAGTGCCAAACACATCTGTAAGAACCCTCAGACCTGGCTCTCCATCATGCACTGACCCTTGCAAGGCTGTTCAGCAATCCTTGATCATAAGTGTTTGCGACAAGGCAGAATGAGCTTACAGTTCTTCCCCCTACATATGATAAGTAAGGACACATACAATACTTATCAGGCATGAAGCTAACGTTGTAATCATTTCAACAGAATTACTTGAATTATTCAAACTTTCTTTTTCTCTTATTTATGGAGAAAAAATAAAAATGGAGATAGTATCTTTTTTCCTCCCATTGTTAATATTTTATGCTAGAAAACTTAAATATTTATGCGTGTTGGGAAAAGTTATTTTCTGTCAAAATGGTCTCCCTTCAGAACGAACAGCCTTGTCTTTTTTTTAATTACTTCTAAAACAAATGAATGATTGAATGGGGTTTTTTTACTGCAAAACTGGCTCTTGGGCCTTAGTCTGTCCACTGACAGATATAAAACCATAGGGTTGAGAATATCACCTAAGACCTTTCTCAAACCTTCAGTCCAAAGAGGTTTTCTAGGGATACAATTTTGATTGCTCTTTTTTTTAATCATGAAATGAATTTAGTCAGGTTTTGATGCAAAATTAAGTACGAAACAAAAGAACCAGATCACTAAAACTGAGAGGTACAAAAACACTGTCACTGGTTTTCTTAGTCTTGACCACAGAAACTCTTTCACTACGATGCATGCAAACCAAAGATTTTTCTGTAATGGTTAATAAGTGTCTCAAACACATATCCCAGTTTTGCACATGTATTTTGCCAGATAGCACCAACCCATGCCGGTCTGGTGTGACTCCAATAGTCTAACCATGCTTCTCAGGACAGCTGAGTGGATTACACAAGAAGGTAAGGCCTCCCCCAAGGCCTTGAAGGAAAACAACAACTCCAAATTGAGGGATTTCAGCAGAATTAAGGTTGTAGGATACCAGACTGTACCTTAATACTTCTTACCCTAAGTAGACACGCAGTAGTTTTCTTCTTCCTCATCATTACATGTTGGTGATGTTCAAGTAGTTCAGCACTGGTGACTCGAGACAACTGCCTGCTCCACACTCCCAGTATTTGCGGCTTTCTGAGACATCCAGAGATGCCACAAACAAACATTATGTGACCCTTGCTACCACAGTGAAATTATATGGCTCTTGCAAACCCTATTTATTCTCCACCTCTGCAGAAAGGTTACCTTTCCAAGGCAGCACTGACAGACAGGAATGTGCACCTGCACCACAGGCACGGTGCCACGTGGTCTGAGAGAGCACAGCTCCAGGTTCCTTTCCTAGGCAGGTGTAGCTGGGCCAGCTACTGGGAGTATCTCCCATTGTCCCTCACTTCCCTCTACCTGTCTGTGCCTTGTTACGGGGCAGCCACAGATGATGGGAATCTACACCTCAGCTGCCAGAATTTGTAAAGGTTCACTGTAAGGTGTGACAGTTCAGAACCAACTTAGAGTCCTGTCCAGCTCTCCCTCTCAACCTTTCTGTATGGGGACAGGGCAGATCCTGTTGGGCATCAGCAACCAAATCTCCCTGCAAACATGAGACAGAGCCGTTATGAGTCTAAGCTGATATTCCAGATTATTATTTGAGATAGTTTGGGTGTGGTTACATTTTCCTTCACCGGTTCCAATGTGGACACCAGAAATTCCTACAGAAGAGCAGAAGATACAATTGCAGGTAGTAACTTCTTAAACTGCCCCAGCATATTCTTCAAAGTCATCTGTGGCACCATTTGTCTCCTGTACATCAATCCTAGGCACATAATACATGATGCTTCAGATTACATTCAAGAGAAGACACATTTAAATCTCAGTTGCTATAGCAGCAGAGAAATGGATTGCTTCTTTTCATCTTGATTGTAGAAGCAGCACAGACCAGAATCCAGCATCATTAATACTACTTGAGTGTGAATTTTTTCCTTGCCATCGCATAACACCCTTAATGTTTTGGGTTTGCACACACAAACAGCAAAGTTGTAACTACACCCTGCGTAGGCTTGTCTGAGTCAACTTGAAACCAGCTCAGGGCACTGTTGTTCTGATGCTTTAAGACAATGCTGCTGTGAAAAGTGGCAAGCCACCCTCCCTGCTTTCAATCCAAACGTATAACTACCCTTCATCTGTATCAGCAAGCAATTCAACTCAGCAGGCATCTGCAACTCTACTGCTGGCTCAAGGAAAAGGATAGGACTAGCTTAAACTTTTCTTGGTGAGTCAATGGGCCTCTGGCATCCAGGAGCACTGATTCTGTCAGTGTTAGTCAAGCAGGAAATCGCAACAACAAGCACCAGCAACGCTCCAGCTACAGCAGCTTTCATGTGGAAACAGATAAAAAGCCTTCTGCAGCTAAAGATGCTTTGTGTTGCAAAATCTTTATTTCTTGACTAGTTTGTCTAGCTCAGGTGTACCTGGACAAGCTGCAGCCCTCTTCTGACTACAGTGTGAGAAAAGACATGGTGACTAGATGGAGTTCAAATGCCACAACCCAAGTTAGAGACACCATGTCACCTATTGTGTATTTTAAAGCAAACAAAAAGAAAAAAAAAATGAAACAACCAAAAAACCCACAAAAACAAACCCCCAATAAACAATCCTTCTTGCAGAGTTTGGGGCAGGTACTGGTCAGCAGTAATTTTCATTCCCAAACATTGTTTTTGTTCTTTTTGTTTAGAGTATCTCAGCTTCTTCACAAATCTCTTCATTATACTCTGGCATTTAATACAAAATAAGATGGACATATTTTGTCAGTGTCCCATTCAGTTTTTACCAAGAATCAGGCAAGGACTGGAGATCAGAACTGACACTCCTCTTTGGTGAATCAGTTCCACATAACATGATGTTAATTACATTCCACCCAACTTACGTTTTTCACCCGCGGTCACGGATCAACTCTCAAGTACTCTTACCTTCCCAGGTTGCTTTTGGTTTGTTTTTTAACAATCCTAAACAGTATGCCTGGAGGCAATAAACAGATTGCAAATGCCATGGCATTTACCCTTTCTATCAGAGGAAACATTAGTAAGGTATGAACAGCCTGTGAACATTTTAGTATCTCTTCAGAGCAGATCTAGAACTCTAGCCACACAGATACTGAACTCAATATCAAAATTTTGTATATCTCATCCTGAATTATAAGGTATTTGTATTTGAGAAAGCCAGAGTCCCAAGAGCTTGGAAAGGAGTCTTCGTACAGGCAAATTTCTTCCATTATTTTCTCCATAACAAAAATCCTCTATTCCAGCCCCAAAAAGATTAAAAAAAAAAAAAAAAACCAAACAAAAAAACACCAAAACCAAAACAAACCCTACCCAAATAAAAACAAAAACAAACCCCAGAAAAACCCTTTTTGAATGCTGGAAAGGAAGGAGAAGAATCTAAGACATGTAAGAGCTGCACTACTTCAGCTGCATGAGTTAATGTTTGCATATGCTAAGAGATGTTTCTTTGCGTGCATTTCATTTCAGAGTTCCCCCTTTATAAATTTTAATGTTTTGTTGGGGTTTTTTTGGTTTTTTTTTTAATTTTGCATTAGATGAATTCTAAAAGATGGCTGTGATGATGAGATGCGCACGTCCAGATCTGAGTTGAAGTTGTAACTGCACAAAACCTGATCTGAATGGAGCTGCACCAGAACCTTTCTGAATCAAGTTCTTCATAAAATAATAGTACTTACAAAACATCTATTCTAATAACAGACCTTACTCTTTCAGGCACTGTATTTTGTTTTAGGTCAACAAGTGATTAATTCCATTCAGTGATCTGTCTTTCAGCCAGGAAATATTCTTACCTGAAAGTTTGTTTTTATACAGACATTTTCATAGAATAGTTCTTTTCAACTGCTTGAAAGTGCATATCTTTAAAAATAAAGGTATAGGTAGGTCTGCGCAACTTTAAACAAGTGCATTAGCAGGTGAAATTTGACATAAGATGCCTAAGAGGTCTACCTTGTCTTCACCATAAATTGCTGATAAAATCCCATTTTTGCTACAGGCTTTGCCAAGTGGGTAGTTTGGCAAGTCTGAACACATGAACCAGAATATAGAAAATCTTGGTATAAAGAAACAGTGCCTGGGATTTGCAATTCCCACAATGTCTCTCCTAATTGCATTTTTACCCCAACTGATTTGCTTGCAATTAACAGTTCTGCCTCCCCTCTCTTTGACACTGACTTAATTCCTCAAGAAGACAGATTGTTGCAAAAATTGCTCTTGGCTGAAGGATAAAGACCCAAGTGCCCTCAAAAAAGGGCAGGGAGAAGAATTCCTTCCTCTGGCTTTTTAGTAGCATAGTAATACATTTATGCTCATATCTTTACAGAAACAAAGGCCAGGGGCTTCCCTGGTGGGTAGCCGTTATCAGTCAGACACTATCATTTTCCCCCAGACTCCTCATCTCAGATCTGCATGGTTAACACCTCTTAGTGATTTAGTACAGCCTCATTTACATGGAGCAAAATGAATTACATTGACTCCAAGGTCTCAACTATTCAAGAGCAAAACTAGACAAAGTCATGGACATCATGGAGTTTGGCTGGCAAAGACTGCTTCAATAAAATAGCTTTGGATATTTCCAATTAACAAAATTCAGCTTTTTACAACCCTTACTACACAGTGTTGATGCCGGGTGCAATTAGTCCATAACAAAAGGGCACAAGTGGCAAAAAAGAAAATTTAATAGCTGTGTCCCCTTTCTTCAAATGCAATAGAACTCATATAGCAAAGAGAAGTTAATTTCCTCCCACAGCGAGTTATTCTGGGCAGCATGCTGCAATGCATGTGATAGTGGAGCAGAAAACAACAATAACAAAATCTAAATACATCTCTTGACCAAGTAACTACTGGATAGTTCAGTCTTACCCCCATCTCCTTTGTCTCATTCTTAGTCAACAAGTTCCTATTCAACACAAGAAAAGACAAATGTAACACCTCAGTGTGTTTTGCATCTGATAATCATGATAAAACCCCATACCACGGTCTCAGCTTGAAATCTTAATGGGAGAGATAGTCCAAGCCTCTCCAGCCCAGTTTGAAGTTTACCTTCAACCACAGTTCCCAAATTTAACCTTCTCTCCCACCTCAGACAACAACTTGTGGTTGGGTATTGTTGTTTAAGAAAAACCCCTGGAGAGCTACAGAAAGTAGAAAATCTTCCCACCTCCAACACTGAACAAGACAGGGAGTTTGTAGAAGGTGAGCAAAGAATGGCCTTTTAGAAGCTCACAACAGGGCAGCTACAAATCCAAACAGAATCATAGGCAAATAGCAAAATCCTCTGTTGGCAGGAACAGGTCCCTAAGAATAGGGTGGCATCACCTGTCTCTGTTTCAGCATAAGAACAAGCTCTTTAATGCATAACTCAATTCCATAAATAGTTCACCTCTCCCCTAAAACTTCATTCTCTATCTCTCCCATGCACCTGCTGTTGCTTTACTTGGAACACTTAGTTCTGCATTAAAAAACAATAAAAAGCAATTTTGATAAGTGATCTCAAAGCCTATGCTATTTCTGTAACAAGCAGGGATCAGGCAAGAACCAGGATTAATAACTAACCAGATCAGACACAGCGGGAGCCAGCCCTCCCTCCCACTCTGCGCAGGCCAAAGACAGGAGGTGCTCTTAAATGAGGCTGGCAGCAGCTACTACAACAGGGTGGGGAAAATAGAATGGCTCACTGCATGCCAGCTTTTAAAGCAAACCCCCCAGGGTAAGCATACAGACAAGGAGCCTCTTTCAGTTTTGCATGGTTCCTGATTTTGATCCCAGGACAGCCTGCTCCTCCCAACCAGATCCACTTGCCTGCAGTGCCATGGCCACCCCGACCTCCCTCCCACACTGGCAGGTGCTGGCAGTGCAGATGGACACCTTCCAGCTACACCTGGCTGAAACAACCTTAGCAATCCCCATCACATTGTTATAGAGGGCACTGACCATAACTCTTATCACAGCACTTAGATCAGAAAAAAATTGCCCAGGAAAGGACTAATTGTCTTGCCAGGCCCAGAGTACACATGCAGACAATGGGAGAGAGGAAAGTCCCTGGCTCAGGTCAAGATCTCAAGACTCACAGAAGTTTTGTTGCAGTGCTTTTTCCTCCTACACCGGGCTGAAAAGCCATCCTACACTCACTGACGGCCTGACAGTTCAGGGCCACCATGCCATGCAAAGATGCTGCCGCGGCATTCAGGGAAGCACTCATCCTTACAGCTCGTGTTGTCACATGCCAGACACTGTCCCAAGTGCTGTCCTGCCACAGCTGGTAAAAGTGGGAGTGCAGCAGGGCTCCCATCTGACAGTGACCTCGATGTTGGAATTGGAGTGGAAGCAGAGCCTGGATGGGTCACTTGGTACAGGCCCACAGCAGGAAAACCGTCAGAGCTGAACTGATCCAGGAACAAATGGCAGACTCAGAGATACTCCCAGACACAGCCAGTTTGTTAGGCTGAGGTAGAACCACCACTGCCATGTCTAAGAAAAATATTTACTGCCACCATTATACCATCGCTGGCAGACTAAGTATCTGAAGTGACAGACTTTTTTCACCCTTTTCCACAGAAAGGAAAATGACCTTCCACAGCCTGATGTCACTGTTGGTGGTGTTCTTATAAATGAAAGTCAACCTGTGAACTCCCAGTGCTACACGGTGTACACTCGGAATAAAGCAGTCACTCTTTACCAGCATTTTGCTGCCTAATCTACACAGCACATGCAGGACTGTTGAGCGGGGAAAACCCAACAGGTCTATATTTACACATGCATGAGGAACACTTAGGGATCAGCTCTGCCTGCAGACAGATGGGGAAGCAGAAGTGGCAAACCTCCAGAGGAGCAGTCCTCAGCTGGCAAGGCTTCCTGGAGAGACAGGGTTTCAGGCATCTCCTAGACCCCAGGCTGCTTTGGGGAGCTGGGTCATCCCCAGCGTGCTGGTTGGGCTGAGGCAGAGTTGGTTTCCTTCGCAGTGTCTGGTGTGGGGCTACATTTTGGATCTGTGCTGAGCACAGGGTTGGTAACATAGAGATGGTTTTGTTATTCCTGAGTCAAGGCTTTTTCTGCTTCTCCAGCTGCCATGCTGGCAAGGGGACTGGGGATGCATGGGAGGCTGGGAGGAGACACAGCCAGGACAGGTAACCCAAACTGACCAAAGGGATATTTCACACCATATGACATCATGCTCAGCATATAAAGTGAGGGGAAGTAGCAAGGGGGGAAGTTTGAAGTGATGGCATTTGTCTTTCCATGCAACCATTATGCGTGATGGGGCCCTGCTCTCCTGGAGATGGCTGAACACCTGCCTGCCCATGGGAAGCAGTAAATTAATTTCTTGTTTTGCTTTGCTCGTATGTGTGGCTTTTAATTTCCCTATTAAAGTATCTTTCTCTCAACCCATGATTTCTCCATCTTTTTTACCCTCCCCGATTCTGTTTTTGGGGGGAGTAAGTGAGCAGCCCTGTGGGGTTTGGTGGCTGACTGGGGTTAAACCATGACACNGGGAAGTAGCAAGGGGGGAAGTTTGAAGTGATGGCATTTGTCTTTCCATGCAACCATTATGCGTGATGGGGCCCTGCTCTCCTGGAGATGGCTGAACACCTGCCTGCCCATGGGAAGCAGTAAATTAATTTCTTGTTTTGCTTTGCTCGTATGTGTGGCTTTTAATTTCCCTATTAAAGTATCTTTCTCTCAACCCATGATTTCTCCATCTTTTTTACCCTCCCCGATTCTGTTTTTGGGGGGAGTAAGTGAGCAGCCCTGTGGGGTTTGGTGGCTGACTGGGGTTAAACCATGACACACAGCCACAGCCTACAGCAGTGGAGATGTTCAACCAATTTATAGTTACCATCTGGTCGAGGCCACCAAGACTGCCCATGACCTAGGGGTCATGCAAAACTGAAGCTCTGCAGCCTTTCCCCATCTCACCCCTGCAGCCAGGCAGTGGGAAGAGGCTGAAGAGTGGAACAATAATATTTTCTTATATCAAGGGTTTTCCCACAAGTTTAGTACACTGGAGTGCTCAGAAAGCAAAGGTCAGAGCAAATGTCGGCAGTGAAAATCTATAAAGAAGGTAAGTTTAAAAGAACCCCCAAAGGTGACTTTTGCACTTTCTATCCAACACCACGTTTTCCTTCCACATAGTCCTGCTTCTTTCAAGACCAAAAGCAAAAATGTCACAGTGCCATCAGCCCACTGTATTATCACTTATAACGCTTTTTTATTTCAACATCTTCCACTCTCTTTCTCTGAAAATCCTTTTCTCTTTCTCTGAAAATCTTTTTCTCATAGCAAAATCTATGTTTTACTACCTCAACAGTGCTATATCCAAGTTCAGTTGCAAAAGTATTTGGAATCTGAAAATAAAACCCATATCAGCAAGTACCCAAAATTACACACTCACCCCAAAACAAAATTCATATTACTTTCTCTACACTTTCCTTAAGAATGTAACTGAGCAGTTCATAACATATTTAAATGTTGAAAAGGAAAAAAAAAATATTTTGTTTTGTTGTACTTGTAGATTTAATAAATGAAGTATTTTTAGTTAAAATTAGGTCTGTTTTAACTTGACAAATGCAGAGTTAGTTTCAGGATTCCTCAATTCATTCTAGTAAACATCAATTCAGTCAAAAATCTTCTGTTAAGACCAGAAGCAGAAATTTAAGTGCTTCACAAGGGCCCTTTACAGGAAAGGATATTTTAGTGATAAGTTTCTGGATTTCTTGCTTTAAGAATCTGGAAACCAATGCACAAGTTATCACACTACTGAGCCTTTTACAGGGACTGGAACACAGCTCAGGTTAAAAACTACAGACAAGATTAGTGCCTACATCAGTGCTACAGTTAGTAAATGACCTGCCCCAGGCTGACAATCCTTTATAAACTCCGTGACCTCTTTGGAGGTTTTAGATGGAACCAACAGGGCACTAGCCAGTCACCTGGTATTAGCATTAAAGGGAGCAAAGAAAACAAAAAAAATTGTTATCCTTTTTATGTGCAAACTATGGTAAATTGGGAGATAGCAAAAGCATCCCAGTCTGAATTGTTTTTCTTCTTTGAATGCTGGCTTGTTTCCTTGCTGCTCAGTACAGTATGTTCCATCTTCCACTTTTTTTTAGAAGGCACATAGGAACTTCAGAAAAACAGCACATGCTCACAGAGAAAAAAAATCTCAAAGGACTGGCAGATACTTGTGATTTCTGAGCAGCAGCGGGGTTTTCTAACTACAAATTGTTCAGATGTTGTGGGCTTGACAGAATCTATTCCAAGCTTGTTGTTTCCCTGCTCTTTTTCACAGATTTAGAGTCTCTGATGAATGCTATGTGTACCAGCCCAGATGCTCTGTTCTAGCTATGAAACAGTTTTAGTCAGCTAACTGGATAAGAGCACCTAAAATAGTGCAGCTCTTTACTCTTTATCAGCTTAACATTTTCCACTACACACCACTAGACTCCCAGAAGTACAAACCAGCCTGGTTACAATTGACATACATATTCTGGGGCATCATTTAATGCTGCCTTAATATTGGATTGAAAGAAACTAGGATTTAACTCTTTGTACTGTCATTCTAAGTAGTGCCCGAATACCACAGCTAACCAAGCATTTAGCTATTACAGCAATTACTTGCAAATTAACAGACTATTCGTAAGGATTTGGCCTTTCAGTTTCAGAAAAGACCCTGTTAGGGGATTTGCATCTTGTGTCCTCAATCCAATTCTGTTTTCTAGACTCTCTCTAGACATTGGAAAGAGCCTTATTATTTTGTTTATTGTTTTTATTGGTTTTTAATCTTTACTAAAACCATTTCTCCAAACCTCTAAGATCAGAAGCAGAGATCTAAACATTCTCCAGTTCTAATCATTGCAGAATCAAGTATCAAATAGCACTTATTTTAAGACCAAAATCATTTTGACACGTTGAATCTCTCAAATCCCTAGTGGCACCATGCCTTTTGGCAAAGCCTGCGACGCTAGTCATGCCAATAAAGCAGTTTGAATTGAGCTGCCTTTTTGTCCAATCCCACTAAAACCATAGTAATTGCTTCAGACGCAGAGGCTCAGCTGTTTCAATGAGGGCTAAAGCTACCAGCCAATCTTGACAATGGCTTTTTTTCAAGCCTGGCAAAATGAAATGTAATGCAAATGTTCCTATTCTTGTCACTGGCCTGGAAGATTTACATCTTTCCAAGCTGTCTGATTTTTCATGTGTGTTCACATTCCAGGACATGTTGACCAGTTTCAATCAAATGTACCAGAAGGTGAAAAGTTCCACACATTTCAGAGAACAGAAAAGAAAACCTCATTATAATCCAGAAATCTTTATAGGAGGAAGACAAACACCTCAAAAACAGAAAAATATTCCCTCAAACTCAAATCACTCTAATCAGAAAATTAATTGAGAGACACAAACCTTGAGAAGCCACGATATAACAGCTAGACACTTTGTCTCATGGAACTATTTGTCTTAGCAATAGCTGAGTGTTTTCTCCTCCTTATAGAATAGATTTTCCAGCTCTAGGAGGGACTGGTGTGCTGCTAGACTTCTTGTAAAAGTAGCAACACCATGCACATTCACCTTGGGCACTCAGAAAACACTCCCTGTCAGAAGTGTCATATCAGAACCTGCCATTCTGTGACTCACTCAACACATCTGTCTAGATATGGCTGTCATTTTTATCAGAACCAAATATTAACACAACAATAATTGCTCCCTACACCAGTTTCAAGTGTTGCGTGAAAACATGACACCTTCTTCAGGATTTTCATTATTCTGTATTGTCACACAACCAGCCACATCAACACCAGGGACATAAACATGCAGTATCAGGGACAAAACCTTGGTAGTCTTTTCATATTGAAACAGTTACAGTACTTTGTCTGCCATGTGTGATCCCTATGAGAGATGCAAATGCAATTTATTTTCACCAGTCCTTCCCAGCAGCAGTTTGATGTTTCAAGGAAATTATGAAATAAGTTTTATTCTACATTTTGAAGTGAATTATTTGATTCTATGAAAAGAACCTAAGGAGATAAGTAGGGGGAAAGGCCAAAGTGGGGATTTTTGTTCAGCCAGACCAGAACTGCTTTGTTATTAATCTTGCTCATAAATGAGATTGAGGGTATCTCTAATTGGAAATTCCCTCCTGCCCACCCTCTCTTCCTCTAGTAGGATTCTTCTAATCCACTTGGGAGCAGCAACCATACAGAAAAAGAATCAAACTGATAAAGTTTTCCTTCCCATCATTCTCTTTTCCTCTTGCTGACCCAGCACCTCTCACATTCTACAAAGTCTTTTGCCTGCAACACAAATGAGCAATTAATTAAATCCAATATTGTAGCATCCTGAAGAAATATTCTTTTCCCTCACTGAATTCTTATCCTATGGGACTTATTCTCCAGTTCTGCAGTAATCCCTTCCAGGACAGACAATCTACATTTAAAAGATACATTAAAAAAAAATAAAACACTTAAATTAATCTGTCAGTTTATGTTACATACTAGAAATGAACAAAAGAACTATGAATTCAGAACAGGTATGAAAAATTCTTCACTTTTGCAGTCTGCTTTGACTCTATTCTAAACACAGGAAAAAGAATCTTCCAGTTCCCCCTTATTTAGAGCTGCTCTGTAATTTATTTCTTACAGAAATCTCTGAAGTATTGCAGACTCCAGGAATTCTGCAGGTGCGTTTAACTGCAGTGCTGCACATTTCTAACCTCCAGAAGTACATTCAGTCATGCTACCAAAATCTTTTCTCCCTGTGTCTGCATCGATAAGATTCAACAGCTTTTTTGCAACTGAAGAGTTCCCAACGTAGTTCTGATCTCTTAAAAGTGTCAGACATACGGATTTCCCCTGGCAAAACTCCTAATGACGTACGAGTCTTCTCGTAACCAGAGAGGAAGGCATTATCATTTCCCTTACACTGACAGTAAGGTGCAGTACTTAGCACAGCCTGGGTTCTGCTCTCATCTACATCTCACTTACCCATGAACCGTGACGAGCCCGCTGTAACTAGGATAATGCTTTTATAAGAGCATGCCTGAAGGTCCCTCAAACTACAGCAAAGTAAAATTCTGCATCCAAACAAAGGCAGCTTCACTACCAAGAACTATAAATCTCTTTTTATATAAATATGGAAAAAGCAAGTAGTTGCATTCTGTTCACAAATACTTATATTCCAGTTGCATACATTGTATTCCTGACAGCAGAAGTAGTCTGAAAGCTGGCTACTACTAGGGTCATAAACAACAGTCATAAACACTGCTATTATGCTCCAGTAGACTCTTGTTTTTTGGCATACATCCTAACTAGCTGACCTGAACAAAAAAGGAAAACCAAACCAAAACAACAACACAAGGAAAGGGGAAAAAAATACACACCCCCAAACAGAAAACTTGATTTCAGATTAACAGCTTTGAAAAAGTTTGTCTAGGCTCTCTCAAAACCCTTAGCAGACATTCCTGAGTTACTGCTGATGTAAAGAGCTCTCTCTCCTGTACTGTCAGGATTCAGTGAGGCCATGCAAAGATCAGCCAATCTTTCTGTGTTTATAAGCATTTTTCCTCAGATTTGTCAAAAACATGTATGCAGTTACACATGATTTCACACTTTCTATTTTACAGAACCCTGTTTTTTAGGCACCACTCCTCAGGCTTAGAGAGCAGGGGGGCACAGGAAGATAGAAGAGTCCTTTACTGAAAGGGTATTCCTTGTGAGATGCTTACCCTCTAGGAGAATTGCCTTAGAAGAACATAAAATATTCCAGAAGACAAAGGCAGAACCTGTTGAAAATCCTCATCTCAACACCTGTGGGATAGGCAGGTAAAAAACCAAAATCACTAGTCCTAAGGAATGTAAAACATCACCCAGAATCTGAACTTCTGCTTCCCATGTGAAAGCTGGCCATGATCTCTTTGTTAAGAATATACTCAGTAAAAAAAAAAAAAAAAGAGAGAGAGGGAGGCTGAAAATAGGAAGGCAGGCCCCAGGTACCTACTTGACAGCAACTGCAAGGGCCAAAGAAGTATATCTCTGTGAACAGACTGGGACTCATTGCAGGGCTTTTTTGCCATCTTCATAGCATCAACACAATATGTTCGGATGCCAAAGAACAACGTAGTCTGAGATTTATTGCAATTGGGCCATATAAGGCACTGTAAATAGAATTAGTGGTGGTGCCGTCTGTCCTCCATCATCTGATTAAGAACAACAAGACCAAAAGGAAATAACGAGAGGACAGTTCAGAATGGCAAAGATATACCTGAAGCCTAGGATACAATGAGCCTTGGGAAGGCAGAAGAGACTTTTGCTTCTTCCTATAAGAGTCTTAACTTTATCTATTCTAAGAGCAGCTGGGACTTCCTAGCACCACACATCCAGCTAGAAAGGCAGTAGAGTGACCAATGCCTGAGATGTGGTACGGAAGCAGCTGCAATGTCTGTTTGTATGTGTTAGGTAAAGGCTGAAAGTCAAATCTGCAAAGGAAATCTGAAGTAGTTTGAAAAATCTTGTTATGGTGAGATATGCAGAGCAGAGTAAGAAACAGGATTTATTCCCTTTCTTCCTCCATTGAAGCCTCACTCCTGTTTGTAACAGATGGCACATCAAGCATGTGCTGGGTGATCTTTGCTAACATTTAACATTTTGGAAACTGGCTTCCTTTAATCTGGCTGTTCAGGGAGGTACACGTGACAGTTGTAGTGTGTAAAAGCTGCAGGGCTGCGTTTCTGGGCTGCTCCTTGCTTACAAAGAAAACACTTCCCTGGTGAGGAAGGATTGTGAGGGCATTGAGAATGAGGAAGACAGAGTAGAAGCTAGTGCAGGTAGTTGGTTCAAAAGCTTTAGGGAGAAAGCCCCAACAACCCCACAGCCATGAATAAAAGCGGAATAACTCCTTGGAAAACCTGCGTAAAGAAAGAAACCTACAGAAGCTTACAGGCTGTAAAAATCCTATACAGGGAAGCTTTTGTAGTGAGGCTAAAGCCTTTGGTTAGAACAAAGGGAGACCCCTCCACAGTTCCAGAGAATTATCTAATGGTAAGAAAAAGAAAAATAATATGGAAAGCACTTTTTAATGGAAAAAAAAAGTACTGTTTTATTATAATAACTAGAGATCCTAGAGAGGTTCTTACAAAGCAGGGGTGTGAGTCTAAGGCAAGTAAAGTACGAACAGAGACCTTTCCTGTCCATGCTTGTCTTAGCAGATAGTGACACTTCCTGAGCTGTCTGCAGTCTTAGAGAGAAGAAGAAAAGGAGATCAGAGGGAGCCCAGCAATACATAAATTGAAACTGAGCAGGGGGAGCAGCTGGAATTATGATAATATAAAGTGGGACTGGACTAGATCAGCTAATATGAACCTGCCTTACTGCTTGTTAAAACAAGAGTGAAAACTTTTGATGCTGGGCATCAGAAACAGGCTTCAATTTCACAGCTTCATTAACCAAACATCATTCTTTTAAATATTTTTATTTTAATTTTATGCATCTATTATTTAAATGTAAGATATGGAAGACAAAAGGTCTTGCATTAAATTACAGTTTATTCATTTCAGTGGAGACATTGCATTATGTAAATGGTACCTTTTGACGTTGGAATAGAAATTGCCACAAGGCCCTTCTGGGATCTGTTCTGATTTCCCAAGTATTTGTTCTATTTCTATACATGACTGATGGAATTGCACTGAAATAAGGGTTTCTTTATTGCTATCGCTGCAAAAGGGAGAAAAATGGCAAGCAACAAATGAACAATGCAACAAAAGCCTCTAAATTAGACACTTCAAAAACCATGGGGCGAATTCAGATGGCTTACTTAAGCACTGCAAAGGTATACAGACCAACAGGGTGACTCAATGAACCTGACACTAAGAATTTATGTTTCCCCTACAGTCAGTAGAAAGAAAGGGATACCTTTGGAGAGTAATTCTAAAGCATATAACAGAGGCAGCTTTGGCTCCAAACTCAGCCATTTCATAGGGAATCAACAGAGTAGACTGTAATGTACATTGAGTAATTAAAACACAGGCACTCACCAAAACCTGGTGTACAGGCATGGAGCAACACCTATATTCTTCAGTGGATATCCCAAAAACAAAGCACACACACTTATGAGAAAAGCTGCTACATCACTCTCTGGACTTGGTGTCATCACGACAAGAAACAGCTGATGCAGCTGGAGGTTAAGGACTTGTCCACACTGCAGAGCTGAATACTTGTGAGGATGCCACAAAAATCGGACACAAGAGTACTCCTCATGGATGCACAGCACTGAGGGGCAGGTGTTTCAAAAGTATTTTCATACTCCCACAGCCCTCAGCCTGCAAGAGTACGTAACCCAAGACCAAGTATGTCATCCCAGCATCTCCCAGCAGCAATTCGAAAGAATGAGCCCGAGCTTGGAAATAAATCTGAGAGACTGAGGTAAGCGCATCATGCCTAAGCTCTGGAAGTGTTTTCCTGATGGCAATAACACAACCTACAAGAGGAGCATCTATCGCGGAGAGTTTCTCTGCTCCCAGGAGGACTGGCTGGCTGAACAGCAATAGCTGCTCTGCTGGGGGTGCTGACCATCCACACAATTTAAGAAAACAGCTGGGTCTCGCAGCGTCGGCAGGACTGATCTGCAGCTACCGATTTCCCTGAGCCCTTCTGACCTTCCAATGAGAAAACAAATGAGACACAGTCCCAGAAAGTCCCATTTGAACACTCTCAGGGGGCTGCTGTTCCGATTTGTATCAGTGCTCCAGTACAAGGGGAATGATGAGACCTTTGTCTTCAGAAGCAAATTAAGGAGGCTTTTGCCCCACTGTTTCTTTTCCATCCTCCCAGGAACAAGCATGAGACTGACATGGACGAGGAAACACAAGTGGCCCTGCCAGGGACAGAATAAGGGAGTGTGAAATCCTCATTCAAATACTGCTATTTTCAACTGATTACGTGACAAGCACAAAAGTGAATCTCAGCTCCACTTACAATGAACCCAAGAAACTTGGCAGGTTTCTCTGACACGTCTGGGAAGCAGCCTGCTGCCATAGTGATTCTGCTCCTCCCTCAAACTCACTCTACTGGGAAGGAAGAAAGATTTGGAAATATAAACAGAGACCAGGGACCATTTGCAAGGGGATTTAACAAAAATCTTCTCTTTAGGCAGAACTAACATGATTGTGTTCAGTGGGAAAAAAGAAAAAAAAAAATCAAAGTCCCGCAAAAACTTACTAGTTCTGTTTAAAACAGCATAGGAATAGTAAATGCAGAATTGCTCTGTATTTGCTTCTGAAGGTCTATTTCTAAGAGTACTTGGGGTGTGACCAGTATTTTTTTTTCTCCTGAAAAGATGCCAGCTGCTGCTACCTCAGGAACAGCTCTGAGTGAAACAAGTAGGAGCGTGTCAGGTGCCTGTTAGATTTTAATTCTAAGCCTCAGGTAAACACTACATTTTTGGCTCATCTCCACACAGGTGACAGTAAAGTGCCTCAGAGTGGACCACGCTTGCACTAGAGTTGAGATGCATCAGTGTCGACAGCGAAGAAAAAGGGATGTCTTGCAGCATGAGTGCAAGGCAATCATCTTTTCTATCCCCTTCTTAGTGTGAATCAAAGGACGATGGGTAAGATAGGGAAATCAGAAGAGAACTGGGAATAGTCAGATCCAGAACTCTGCTCCTTTCTGCTTTCATTGTAATATTTTTTGATTAATAATCTTTCAATTAAGTTAAGGTTATTCTTTGGATCAAGACACAAGGTTTGAAAAGCACTATTTTTACGTCATCATGAAGTATCACCACTAATAAGGACTTCTACATACATCATATTTCATTTCCATGTTAACAAAATCTTAATTGGAGAGAATATTTTAATTTTTTTATATTCTATGGAGCCTTGTGGTAATTATCCTGATGCCAACACTGCAAAGGGGAAGGTCAAAAGTCAGAAGCCAGTCACATGTCATCAAGAATGTCCTCTAGAGACTTAGTCTGCTAAGAGTTTTATCCTAATCCTTCCAAGGTATTTCTTAATGCTAACAAATCTGCAGTGAACCCTCTGCAGAAAACTCCTGTGCAGAACATAATGCCTACTCAAGTAGCTATTTATTGCAGAAAAGGCAGAATTAAAAAAAAATTGCTTTTTTCATACCCTGAGATTTTAGCAATCTCTATGAATATATTTCAGCTTTGGATTTCAGATTTTTCTTTTACTCAGGTTTCAAATTGTACTTTCCCAATACAGAACAAAATAATATTTAGCCTGTGACCTTTAGCCATAGAGACTCCTGGAACAGACAGCCTAATATCAGTGGTGCACAGTAAGATTGAAGGACACAGGCTACATCACGTGTGCAGCTCTTGAGGAAGCTCCCCCACAGAATGAAGCAAGGAACAAATCCTTCTCCATGCCCCCTTGCACCCCACCCCCATTTTACTCCTGAACACCCCATTTCAATATATATCTTCTGGAGGGGGGAATAATGTTAAAATTAATGTTCAGATAAGTCAACATGGGCTGGTTTTTTCCTGCTCTTACTGCACTAGTGAAATGTCATAGAAAGCCCCAAATACTGAAGAGTTTAACGGTTCTTTTCTCTGTGCCTTTTGCTTTTTTATATACATTTTTAATTAGGCAAAGAGGCCTAATGCAAATGAAATTAAATTATGGCTATTAAACTGTGTCTCTTGGGGAAGATTTTCAGCATGGTTAGCAGGGGATTAGGCAAACTTCTCCTTTAGCATTAATGAGAGTTTTACTCCCGGTTCCTTTACAGTACAGTTCTGACAGCACCTGCTCCAGACAAACCCTTCATCTTGCAGTATGTTTGTGTGAGTCAAGATTGGGCCTGTTAAGGACTGTGACACACACATACTGCTCATTTATAACTGCACAGATAGGTAGAGACCCAGAGAGATTCCAGAAAGTCGGAAGTGTATTGTTAAAATAAGGAAGCCAGTGTACAAGAACTGTAATAGAAGACAATCTCGTAAAGCACAGACAGACACAGAGCATGGCTCCTCTGTCCAAGAGGCTCTGGAACACATCCTGCTTCTCCCTGGAAGCCCAGACACCCCACGCTGCTGCTCAGGATACTTCCCTCCCTCCAGGCTTCTGCAGGCTAAGGGAGAGCAGAGCACAGTATGGCCCCCCAGCAATGCTGGCGTTGATAAGCCCAGGCTCATTAAAGGCCCCTGATAGTGCCAAGGCCACTCCCTGCATGCCTGCATGACACCCGGGTTACATGGAAGGACAGTAGTATAGAGAAAACATTCCTCACTGCAAAAGTTTTCTCCTGCAGGACAGCTAGGAAAAGGTCATAGAGTTGTTTTCTTTGTTTGTTTGGGTTTTTTGTTTTTTTTGGTTTTTTTGGTTGGTTGGTTTTGTACTACACACAATTCATTATAGAAGAAAGGCAGCTGCCGGAACTGCCTTTTTGTTTCCTGGCTCCATAAATGACAAGACCCTCAGTGAACAGTCTTGTTGGATTTTGGTTTTGCCCTTTTGACTCGCTTTCCCTTCTTGGATTTTGACAGAACTAGAAAATAGGGAAATGAGAAGCTGGCATGCACTCCTTTTCCTTCTTAACTTTGAAAAAGCCCCCAATTTTTTAGATATCATGATCGAGCAAAAGCATTTATGAAAACACGCATGGTTTTCAAACACTACAATGGAATTTATTTGCATTTCTGACGAGTCTTTTTACTACATGCTATCTAAAGTTAGTTTAACTTTTAGTATTTAATAAGAGGAGTATCAGAAGTATTTCAGAACAAATTTTTTTTTCAAATTAATTGAAAATACTCATGGAAAGGACATTTTCTATTGTTATAGAATTTCCTAGTCAGATTATATTTTCTGCTTTTTTCATCTATCAAAAAGGGTATTAAAAATTAATCTTTTTCACATCTATAACATTTATCTGTAAGAAAATAAGCCTACTTTCAAAATTTTATTTAAGATTATATATTGCAAAAATAAATAAAAGTTCAGAAACACATCCCTACAACCAGGGAAGAACTGAAGAGATAGCTTGGTGTAACTTAACTTCGCATACAATGCAGAAAGAATTGAACCTCAGAAGGAATTTTAAAAAATTGTAAAACTCGGAACCTAAACACACAACCTGATGCATTCAACTGTCTGCTTTGCTGGAAACTAGGAGTAAACAAATGAACCTAACACATACTGGTTTTAAGGCTACCTCTTCATAAAGAAAACATTCCTTACAAAACCAGCAAGAAACAGAAACGAGTTGGCAAAAAGATTAAATCCCTGTACACGCAGTGTTTACGCTGAAAACACAGGCTATAAAGAGAATGTCAACTGCAGCAGCTCCAACCTTGTTTGTCACTAGATTAACTAGAGAGCCAGCAAGGACAATGACTCAACCATTCATGCCTATTAGGCTTGCTGTGAAAGGCTCCATTCATTCACCAGCTGGCACGGTGGAAAGATATCTAAAGATGTGAACAAGCGCAAGGGGCAGAGGCAGCCTGGCCCCGCTGCAATCTAAAACCAAAGCTGCAATTAATTATATATGGAGTGCAGCCAGGTTCTCCTAGCATTGTAATCAAATGGGACCACACAGAGAAAAGAAAATCCTTTATCACATCACATGCACTGCAGACGGACAGATAGAGTTCTTGCAATAGGAGAGATTTATTTTTTTTTAAATTCCTCATGGCACTATTCCTGTTGACAGGCTATAGTGAGTTTATATCTTAAAACTTCAAGTTTTATTTCCAACAAAAGGCTTATGTGCCTGTTTGTCTATTCTTTTACCACCAAAATCAGCCACTTAACAGAATTTTTCTTCATTTCATGTATGTTTTTTGTCCTCGCATTCATAGCAATAATTTGATACTATTCCAGTGCTTGTACCCTAGAGATATTTAAATCTACAGGATCATCACTCAAACTGCTTGCAAATTACAAGTCTAACCTGGGAAATTCCTGATAGTCTCCACCACACACTGGCACAGCCCACAGAATTCATGATGCTGTAGGCATGTTTCAGATGAGACCAGCGTCAGCTAATTTCCCCTTAGTGTAATTCTCCAGGACTGCATAACCATTTTTCCTTTGGGAAAAAATGAATACCAAAAGCATGCCTCAAAACAAAATGAGAACGAAAGTGGCTGTGGATAGCCAGAATGATGGAATGCCATCCAACATCACCCATATCACAAAAGCAACAGCATTCCCAAAATTTATCTGCTATGTGTAGTGCTAAACTTATGTCTTCCCATCATGATCGTCATTAAACACTATTACAGTACTATTTTGAGTATGTAACCAAATTAGGACCCCAGGATGTATTCCCTGGCGTACAGATCAACAGTAAGATACTCTAGCTGAAGAATTTGCAATCAGATAAATCAGATAAAAACCCAATAAACAACAACAACAAAAAAAAGTCCATTTTACATTTCTTTTGCTTAGAAGGTGGGCACACAGGCTGTTGATGGCAGAAACAGGAAGCAAAGAAAGCTCATCCTCAGCAGGGATTTAACCCTGTATGCATCCTCCTCTATCTTAATCCCTCTTTGGTCATTATTTCTGTCATTTGTTTATTTTCTTGATTAATATAATTTCAACATACTTATTTAACCATGCAATTGCTATTCAGAGTGCAACACTAAAATCAATGGGAAATATCACTTAGAAATAAAATGAACTACAGTCTTTGCAGAATGGGGTACACGTTGTCTGAGGACAGGATATTACTTCAAGCTTATTTTTTACAGTGCCAATGTCTTGGATTTCCAGGTACAAAAATATTGAACAATAGTTAAACAGTTTTTATGATGAATAAAAAATCATGAAGGCAAAGGGAGATGTTTTAACAGCACAGGTAGTGAAGGCCTGCATCTGCTTTGTTACACAGAACCAACCTTAAAAACCTTTAAAAAAGGTAACACCGCAACAGCCATTACTTATTATGAAGATATGTTACACATTCACTGTGCAAAAAAATATGCCATCCTGCAAAAGGCTGAACCAGGCCCAGTTCAGAGCCTGCAGTGGAGCTCTTGTTTCACTGCCTGGTGTACTTCTTGTTGGCAGATGTTATTTCTATGAACTGTCACCATGTATTTTGACACAGAGGAAAAAGGGGCTGATTCAATGTGCATTCGTGGATACAGACACTGCTAAAATATGCAGAGATCTAAATCCCCACATAATCCAGCACATAATAGAGCACCAGTTAGCATCTCTCAGGAAAACTGGGCTTTTTAGGAAAAGAACACATTATGTTTAAGGATTTTGCGGGGGAGGGGGTGGTGGTTAGTGATTTTTTTTAAGGATTTTTGTTATTTTTGCTTTATTTATCACTGGTCGTTCAGGGTATTCATAAGGTCACAATACATCAAAAATTCAACTTGAAAAGGACAAAGGGTCAATGACCAGGTCTGGCCACACGAGCACCCATCCAAATGGAAGCAGATCCTGGCAGAGGAACCTGCTGATGAGGAACTGCGAATAAGTGTGCCTGAGTCCCTCTTTCCTGTTGATAGCCTCTGTGCAGGCATGTGGAAATATTATAAGCACAATGAGTGCAGAGAGGGGCAGAAGAGACGCACCCTTTTGGAGCCTGAACCCCCAAGCCCCGGCCAGAGCACAGCTGGCTCAGCACTCAGAAAACCTACATGGAGAGGGGGAAAGAAACATACAAAAGGAGCCTTTTGGCAGCAGTCTGAAGTTAAATCATCTCTAGTGCACCGTAAAATTTGAACTTCTCAGAGTCAGAAAAATATAAACACCTCCACAGCATGACTGTGCAGCCAACGCAGGTGCCTCCCACCACATGGGGAGACCCAACACTCCAGCACAGCTGAGTGCACTAAAAGGAGGCCCAGTAAATTGATCTTTTGGGTGGTTTGTTGGTTTTGAACCTCATGCTGGATATTACTGGGGCAGACCAGGTTCCCCCAACTGTGAAAAACACCTTCATTAAAGAAAGTATCATCATCCTTCATAGATGTAAAATGGCTAAGGGCTATATTTTCAACATGATTTCAAAAGAGCAAATAAGCGCCAAGTGGGATTTTCAAATGCCTGTAGGTACTTCAGACTACTGATGACTACACAGAAAGAGAAAGAAGAGAAAATAGTACTCTAAATCCAGAATAACTAATAATTTGAGTCTCTTGTGGTGGATTTGAAGCACATGGAAGGACTGGATCTATCAGCTGACCACTGCAATTCTCTCCACAGGGAAGCATAAGGATCAGGATAGACTATGTGGGTATCTATCTATGCATTTGAACAGACACACACACACCCCTTTCAGGCCTCTTAAACTGGAGAACTACATTATAACAAGAAAAACACTTTGAGAGCAGTTGTCCAGTGATTTGGGGGATAGAGGAGGAGCAAAAGAACCAAACAAAAAGTCCCACATACAAAATAAACACTTGATCTGTAAATACTGAAAAAATGTCACATTCAGCTGGACTGACCACTTGAGTTTAGGAAGCAGGAACTCTTGTGTTCTGCTTTAGGATTTAAACTTTCAATGCAGTCAAACATCAGATACCAACATCATGGGCAAGTGTAGCCCAATACAATCTCTTGCCTTAATTGAAGAACTTAGGAAACCCATGAGCAGCTGAACACATCAGTGTGGGACTTATCTGCTTTGTGCCTCCTGAGTTTATATCAAGGACCAAACTGTAAAAGGAACTGTGACTGTGCAAAGCAAGTCTGACAGATATGGGGGCCAAGGGGAAGAAGAAAGGCAAGATACTGGAACTGAATATCAAATCTCAGATAGCTTTCAGGCATTTGAAGATACCATAGTTTTGCTGCAAATGTTCTGTTTATATTGCATTCTAGTGTCTAGAATGTATAACTAACTATTGTGCCCAATAGTCCTGTTTGTGTCACTGGCTATCAGGCTGAATCTGAAGCACTGCAGTCCAGGGCCATTTATACTGCTGTTATACAGCAAAAGGCCTCTCCAGGCAAGTCCTCAACATTTTTAATTCTCAGTTATTTTATAGTTTCCATTATTCTAAGAAAAAGAGCATGCAAAAGTCTGTGAAGACTGAAGAAAAAATATAGTAGGCTGTTCTACTTTCATAATGCACTTTAAAGTATTCTGCCAGCTCTACTCTTGGTAGTAAACTCTCCCCTAGTTTTCATAAAAACAGTGCTTTTTTCTGTAATCAGAGCAAGAAAAGTCTGTTAGTGCTTCACAGCAACCCTGCTTGCAGAGGACTTTCTTTTCTTGTACTCCACTGAAATTATTTTGGGAGCACAGAGAGTCGTGAATACCTGGGGATGCAAAATGCCCAGCTCCAGTGGAGAGGGACTGTCCTTGCACCCGGCAGCAGCTTCCCATCTGCACACTGCTTCAGCGTGACTTACTGGCATTTAGGAGACCATTACAACCAACCCTGAATAATGTGTTTATAATATGTAAAGAAGAAGAAAAGAAGTGTTAATGAGAAATCAGCTCATTGTCATCTCATTTTTTCCACATATTCAGTTATTTGTCATCCGCTTGTGTCTTCTGACTGACAACATCCACGCCAGCTGCTGGCTGAATGCGAGCCTTCCAGCACGCCTAAATAGACTGTTTGTCTTCATTAGCGCTTTGTACAAATTCATTCAGCAAGGACTTGCAGACTGTCATTAGGCAGGTCCAGTCTTTCAAGTTCTGCTGCCACAATCCAAGATGTTTGCTTTAGGAGACTTTCCCCTGCTTTTGTTCCTTTGACAGAGGAGAACCAGCTTCTATTACCCTAAGTTGTTGGGGTTTTTTTGTTGTGCCCCATAACTGCGGTTTCCAGGCGTACTTCCACATTGCACTACAAGGGGAGAGGGGAAATGCACACCCACACTACATCTCTAGGATAATAGATTTCTTTGTGTTGCATTTATCTGCTCCCCATTTTTCTTTCATAAAACAATTTAATAACGAGTCCATATTAACTAGATGATTGAACACCAAGGAAGAGAGAGACCTAGCCTGACCTTTGATTTTTCTGCGTCAGGACGTTAATGAGATGATACTGTATTAAGTGGATAAAAACGGCACATAACCTCAGTAGCTGAAGTTCAATAAAAGTTATTCTTAAAGTCAGAGCGAGATTATTGATATATTTCAAAACAAACATTCTTGTCCTTCAGCATGCTTGGGACACGACCTGCAAAGTTGGAGTCAGGCTTTAGATGCCAGAGGATATTCAAGAGAAGCAGCAGCTGTTTTTTCTCTGAATTATTAGAATCATAGCCTTTAAAAAAAAAAGTTTTCAATAGCAATAGTAGATCCTTCTCCTTCCGAGGATTGGATCAGTTACCTACTTTTACCAATAAATGTGTCATGGTTTAAACCCCATGCAGCCACCGAACCCCATGCAGCCACTCACTCACTCCCCCAAAAACAGAATCGAGGAGAGAACTGGAAAGGCAAAAGACAGAGGAATCATGGGTTGAGATAAAGGTACTTTAATAAGGAAATCAAAAGCCGCACACACAAGCAGTGCAAAACAAGGAATTAATTCACTGCTTCCCATGGGCAGGCAGGTGTTCAGCCGTCTCCAGGAGAGCAGGGCCCCTTCACATGTAATGGGTGTCTGGGAAGACAAATGCCATCACTTCAAACGTCCCCCCCATACTTCTTCCCTTCACTTTGTATGCTGAGCATGACATCATATGGTCTTTGGTCAGTTTGGGTCACCTGTCCTGGCTGTGTCTCCTCCCCGCCTCCCATGCACCCCCAGCCCCCTTGTCAGCACGGCAGTAAAAAGGCAGAAAAGGCCTTGGCTCTGTGTAAGCTCTGCTCAGCAACAAAAACATCTCTGTGTAACCAACCCTGTATTCAGCACGAATCCAAAACATAGCCCCGTCCTAGCCACTGAGAAGAAAATTACCCCACCCAAAACCAGCACAGCATGGTCCTGTGGCATCAAGATTTTGGCTACAATTCACCACCTTCTCAGACTATTCATCACAGCAAATATATGCTAACCAAAGGATATATGTTATGCATTTCCTTTTCAGAGGCTGCTCTTCAAAAAGTGTCTAACTTCATCACAGTTCCAAAGCACTACCAAGAGAAAACAGTCCTTCAGGACACAGCAACGGTCTGCTATTCTGTTATATATCTACACAAGGCACCAGAGATTTGGAAGGGAACCACACAAAAGGTGCTGAAAGACTACTGCCAGCAATATTTAGGAAAAAAAATTAAATGTATCAAAATTACTACCCCTAATTTAAAATGTAGGACTAGGTCATCAAGTCCTGTGTGCCCATATAGATAGAACAAGCATTATCTTAATATAAGTTAGGTTTATTGTATTGCAGTATATTTGTTACAGGAATCTATTGGAGGAATTCTTTAGGGTAACTCACAGTTTGGGTGCCAATCCATGAGTCCTTGAAATCATCCTTAAATGTCTTCTCGCTAACATTTTATTAGAGTTTGTTTTCAGAGTATCTACAAGAACACTTCAGCTTTCATTTAGTTTTGATTTGAAAATAATTAGTTCTAGCTTAATGACATTATGGTTGTAAAGAAAAGTTGTAGGTAAAGAGAAAAAAATACCTATTTTGTAACACTTATTAAAGGAGGGTCTGAGTAAATGACATTTCATTAAGAAAGAGGGTAATGGTTTAAATATTTCTGTAAATTACTGTCACTTTAAAGGACAGAATATCCAGTAAAAATGAAGGAGCACTTAAGAGACTCAATAACAAAGAGAAAAAACACCAACTAATTCTCAGAATAAAAGATAAATAGTCAGATCATTCTTAATAAATTAAAACATTTACTGGCAAAGGTAGATTTTCCAGAAGAACAAATGCATTCCAAGAGTTCTGACACACAGCCTTTAATTTTTTAATTTGTTTTAAAGGTTTAGAAGCTTTTTTATTAGTTATTCAGAAAGCACAGCCTGGTTGTTAACACTATTCTCTCTCTTTAGTCTAGTATAAAGCATACAAATTAATGCATTTATCCATCATCACAGCATGTAAATCGACACGGAAACAAGAGTCGCTTCCTCCAATCACGAAGGAAGGCTGTGCTTCCTCCCAGAAGAAATCCTGCATTGCACTTTCTCCTGAGTCTCTCGCAACAGTCAGACCCATCTTTGCTGAGAGAAAGCACAGAGTCTCAGGAGGATCCTTGTGCAAACCAGGTTTTTCCAGTGAAAGAAAACTGGTTACTCACCAGAGAAATACAAAGCTTGAAAGGTTCTGACTAGAATTAACTTTTTTGAGTAATTTGGGTAGGTTTTGATAGCTTAGATAATAAAAAGCACCTGCATATTTATACCATATTTGCAAAAACATACATTTGGTTTGGACTGTAAAATGGATGCACCACTTCTACCGTACAACCTGAGGAATTAAAATCTCCTATAAAAAAGATACCGGGCACTACCTACAGCCCACAAAATACTCAACACGCAATTTAGTTCCTTTGGATTGTATGACCAAGCCAGCAGATTTTTTTTATGGTAGCCTTTGGTGTTATAAATACCCTTTTCCCCACAAGGAAGTTAAAAACAACAACAAAAAATCCATTATGTTTTACCTTATTTTGTTAAAGTTCAGGAAAGAACATTCTCAAAGCAGAAAGTTTAATTCCTTCATGATTTCCAATTGTCCTTTTATACCATCTAGTCATTGTCTTCAAGATTGACATTATGTGGTAAGTGGTAGAATATGCACAAAACAGAAAACATCTTCTTTTACTTGTTCTTTTTCAATATCGTCTTTTAACAAGACGTACAATAGTAAAGTACATTTCCACTATTTTTAAAACGATATTGTCTTCTCTAAAGATGACCAGAAGGAAGATGATTTGCTGATTATTAAAGAATATCAGATTTTACCATGCATTACTTACTCTCTCTCTCAGACTGATTTGTTGTTTGGGTGGTTTTTTTTCCCTTTTTACCACAAAATTTACAATATAGGAACTGTTTTCTTCTTTACAAAATCATAAAGAATTTATCTACTCTCCCATTATTTTTCTCCATAAACATAAGTTCTGAGAAGAATTTCAATAAGATATTCCAAGGACTGAGTCTTGGTTGTTGGAATGCATTGTAAATTCATCCTAATTTTTATTAGCTACTTCTAGAATTAACAGTTATAAACTTCACTGTTCCCTGTTGGCTAAAAAAATTGCTTCTAAGCGTACAAACAAAATGCACATGTGAATTTGAGACATGAAATTTCCCTTCTGACCGCAGGGAAAGGGATGCTAATTGACACAAGCTAACACCCAGTATGCCTTCCTGTCTCAGGTAGGATACAGCACATACAGCCTGACAGGCACTCAATTCTTTAATTTTCAAAAAAACCGTGGGGCTGAGCAGCAGGAGACGTGGAAAAGAATTGTGAACTTGAAAAATTGTGGCGTTCTTGAAACACAGTGGTTATTGCAATCTCTTTGTTATTTCAGACATGAACAGCAAGGGGGACTTGCATCCCTGCAAACAACATAAGCTTTGACATCTACCTGCAAGTATAGAACAGCTTTAGAACAGTTTGATCAAGGAGGATGTGGAACTTGTATCCTCCGAGGGTTCAAAGAACAGAAACAATAACCATGCTTCTGCAAAGACTTAAACAGAACTATAGCTTTCACAGGTTGTTACTCTCTTTGAAGTAAATGAGAATATTTGCATGAATATTTGCACGCGAAAGTTGAAGCATCCTTGAGACAATAGTCTCTATTTTCCCAAGCCATGCCCAGAGCAGGCAAAACAAAAAAATCAGCAGTCCAAATTATTTATTTAAACCATAGAAAAAAACGCCTAAACTATTACCATTTACTTACGCATGTGTGTTGTAATTTATTATAGCAAAAAACAAAAGAGCTTAAAAAATCAGCAACTTTAATACTTATTTTTAAATTTAATATAAATATGGTAATAAATAATTATTTTATAATTTAATATATTTCAATTATTTTACTTTATTTTTCAGAAGTCCTAGTTTTAGAAGAGTAGAACAGCTAGCCTCACATCTCAGAGATGATAGGAAAAAAAAATGCACAGGAAACCCACTCAACAATACTGAGGAAGTTGTTTCAGGAAAAGAATATTCTTTTACAAGAAAATTACAAGGTTTTCCTTGCTGGAACCAAAGACATCAGTTAAACTCTTACTTTCAGAGCCTAAGCTGACATGAATAAGCAATTTATCAAACATCTCCCAGGTCACAGAAGCAAAATGTTTCTCTACTACCAGCACAAAAAAATCTAGAAAAGTCAGTTTGGTTCCTAATAAAGTTAAAATTCTCTCTCTTTTTTTTTTTTTTAATAGGTGAGCTAGAAGAAGAGAAAAAAAAAAATATATATATCTGTAGATAGATCTGACCAAAATCATGTCACGAAAAAAAAAATCTCTAGAAATCCTTTCAGAAAAGAGAGGGTCGGAAGAAAGTGGTCAACATCCAGAACGTGGAAAAACTTAGTATCGAAGGTGTAGTGGTAGCAGGCTTCATAACCTCAAAGTTTAGGTGTTTGCCTTTTTTCTCCCCACAGTTCTGTAATTATAAAGACTCCTCCTTGAGGAGACCAAGAATAAATATTTCTAGAAAAAGTAAAATTGATCATTTTACCCCTTCTCTCTATCTATTCACCCTATTATAATTTGCACCCAGACAACAATATTCTGGAGCGTCCTTTCATGATCTCTCAAACAATACCAAGTGAATATTTTGAAAAATAAGCTTTGTCGACTTTCACTGCTCAACTAGAAAATGACCAGGAGCACATTCCATTCACTAAAACTTCCAAGAACTCATTAACCCTATAATTAAAAGTGAAAAAAATGCAACTGCTCTTGCTCCTAGCTTCTTACACTATGCGCTGGGCTGCACTGTGCCATGCCTAGAAAGTTTGATAAGGGCAATATATAAAACTATCAGCTCATAGATCACTTCTTTGCTCCATGGTATGGAGTTATCCTGCTGAGATAAGCACTACATACTGTCCCATTAAGCCCACATTTATCTTATAACCACAAGCTCTTCAGCACAGGCAGAGTATTAGTTATGTCACATGTTAATGAATCTGGAGACACTTTTCCAAACAGTATTTCCTACAATTGCTTTTCACAAGTCTTTCCCCCCAACACACACATTATGTGAATGCCACTTTGCCTAACCTAATTCCAAGCTGTTCGAGTTGCCCGCAACAGCTGCACTCACAGCACCCTCCTCTATGTGAAAACAGCTTTACAAATGCCACAATTCTGCTTTCTCATTGCTATCTGTGGTGAAATAGTTACAACAGATTGTGGGTGAAACTCCACTTCTGCAGAAGTAAGAGCTCCAAATGCTCAACAGTGTTTAGCATGACATTTTCTGATGTTACCCTTCTAAAACCCGCACCTTCCACACTGCGATATGCTGTGCTACCAACTGACCTTCAGACAAGGTTTCTGTAGCCAAACTTTGGCTTAGGAGATGTTATCTAATGTCCAAGACCTAGTAACACATCTACCTTAAGGGGAAGAATGGACTCCATTACGCAGCTGTGGGTGTCGGCAGAGATACAAGTTCAAAAGCAGGGTAATGCAGAGGAGCCCCCAGGGGAATAGATGGGGGAATATGGATCCTTTCTTAACTTAATGAGTGCAGCCAATACCTTGAGCAATTTGGTGGGTGGCATCAGCACATCAGGAAGTTGATCTTCATCGCTTCTGTGTGATCTGTTGCTCACCACCAGCATGGATTAGCTGAGCAGTTAACTCTGAGTAAGAACCTTCATCTGCCCTTTCCTTCAGTGTACAGGCCATTTTCTCGCAGGCAGGCAGGATTATGCAGCTATTATGTGCGGCAAGATGATTGAAAGCCTAGGAGACCTACTTTTAGCAGGTCAGCCCCAGTGTTGCCAGAGGTGCCCATAGGGATTGAGATGCAAATAGCCTTAGAAATGACTGATGGGGATGAAGCAGGGAAGAGAGGAATTGCTGTTGACATGGCAAGGTCCCACATATCCATGAGAATAAAGACAGCATAAGAATTATACGCATTTAGACCTTAGCATTATTCATACCCATCACCTCTCACTATTGTAGGAACGCAAACCACAGTCAGTGATTCAGCAGCACAGGCCCTCCATGCACAGCACTCCTGCTGAATGCAAATGCAACAAACAAAGACTAATTTCAGTTCAGCTTTGTGCTTATTCTCCTTGGGAGAGAAACTGGCTGTTCCGCTCATGCGGCATAAGTGAAATATTTTCTTCTGTTCAACACTTACGAGTGCAACCAAATTTTTTTAATTGTTCTGCTCTTGCTACAGCCACTGTTCACAGCTATGGGGATACAGGGACAAGCAAGCAAGGGATCCTGTTTTAAAGAGAGAGATACTTAAAAGAGCATTATTTCAGTCAATTTTCTTTCCTTATGACAGACATCCCTTGGAATGCCTTGAGGTGTATAATTTACAAAGGTTAAGCCTTTATTATAAACCTTGACCACAGATATGGTGGGGGATTTCCTAGCTTTTTGGCTGATTTAATACCTGTGGTGGGAAAAAGAAAATGTTTGCTGCCAAATGCTAATAAGGAGCACAGGACATTGGATTGAAAGGGAGTGCAAAGTAGCTGAACAAAGGCAAGGACTGATGGGGAATCCCAAACTAGAAATAACATGTACCCTGTTTTTCCACAATCATATTTAATCAAGAAATCTACACAGGTAATATGGTATCATCAACAATTTAAAGCTTTTAGAAAGAGACATCTGGCATTAAGTAAAATATTCCTGCCCTATCTCAGCCATGAGAACCAAGATGTTTGTAGGAAATGCAGGGTGAAATTTTAAAGATGATCATAATGGTCTCACACCTCTGAGCCTCTCCTGAATCCCACAGGAAAGTCTGGTGTACTCTTTTTTGTTTACCCTTATACAAGAATCAAAAGGATGCGAAGGAATTTAGTTTCCCTTTAGCATTTAGCAGGCTCTCCCTCTACCTTCTTGATTGAGCAGCTGTTCATGGTAAACCAGAGGAATGCTACAGTAAAATTCACCCTTGGGAGGGGTATACAGGAAAACCAAGTGAGAGGATGCAAGAGAGCTCTGTAAAGGACAGAGTGAAATGAAATAGCATTTGGGTATCTAGAATGGAAATCCAAAAATGGAAGCTGTAAGTATGCTATACCTACAAGTGTATATCTTCAATTTACAGCTCTAATAAAACCTCAGCAAAGTTGACCTGATCTGTTAGATCCCATTCCTTCTGCAACAAAATTTCATACAGAAAATTCAGAGGAAAACAGAAGTGGTAAAAACCACCAAACAACTGCCATATTTGATCTGAAAAAAATAACCATTCCAGAGGCAGATAAAATATCAGTTTTCAAAATAAAATAAGACAGAAAACAATTATTTTTCATAGCCACTTGGAACAGGAAAACAAGAGATTTAGCTTAATTTCTAATAACTAGCACTCAAATTAAATACTAGAGTGAATTCTGAAGGCATTGAGAAAGGAATGAAACACAAAGTTAAGACTAGCTGGGGAGACTGGAAAATCAGTCCTGAAGGTTTTCAAGAGCAGACACTAGCAGAACATGTTTTAAGGAGGGCTGGGTACACTTGACCTCACACTAGCACAGAGGCATAGATTAATTGGTCCCTGGCATTCCCCGCAGCACACAACTCCAGACTTTGTAGAAAAGACAGAATAGAAACTGTCTTATCTAAAGAACAAAGCAAGTTTCTGTCCTTCCTTTTTCTTCAAGGAACACAATATGTCTGTCTCTGCTATCTGGATATCTTTTAAAGCAGTCAGCAAACTATGGCTACTTTCAACATTGTTGCTGAAGAAGGGAACGGAAATTTCTGCTTTGATTTGATGTAATTTTCTAACACACATACCTCCTGATTAATCAACAAAGAGTTTCAGTGCACACTCATACCATAAATTTCAACTCCTTTTTGCAAACTTTGTGGAGAAACCTTGTGAAACCATCAAGTAGTTTGTCCTAAATAAGGTGTGTCTCTTTTGCAAGTTCAGCAAAAGAAATAATAAAAAAAGAATCAGTAAATTTCAGTCTTGCTCCATGGTATATGAGCATTGGCCTGAAAGAAACTGCAGCTGCCCCAGGGACAGAAGCTTCTTCTCTGAGTCAGATATGAAAGCTAAACTTGGTGGGTGAAGGACCATGCACACAAAAAATTAAATTAAGTAATTTTAGCTTTTTTTCATTCAGCTAATCACAAACCTACAGTTTATTTTAAAAACAACAACAATAACACTGTTTGTCCTGCAAGCAGCAAGGAAGGAGCAAGAGAAGTAGTTTATACTATCTTGACTAACTGTATTTGGGAGGGAAATGTTCAGGCCCATAGTGAAGATAAACAACTCTATTCTAAGCTCATTATTTGTAAGCCTAAAAATGGATCTAAGTCAGTCCCTTTCTGTCTCTTTTATACACTTCATTTTGAAGTTACACACACCCTTTGGCCTGTGTAGAGAGGTATCCTGTGGACCTCTGTGTATGTGCGTAGCATTCCTTAATCACTACTTCATTACAAAATTCATTTTCTGCCTCATCCAAACCAGACCTTTCAAGTTATTCTTCCAACAGGACTTAACATCAAACATGCCTAAAAGTTATTCAGCAAAACTTGTACATTCCTTGCTGCATATATCAGGGTCACCAAGAACATTTGCTTTCCCTTTTTGCATGGTTGCTGCAAGCAGAGCTCCCAGAACTTTCCTGCATGACAAGTGTTACCTGTTGATTTCATGCCTTTTCCTGCTGTTTTCCCTTTGCACTGACCTTCTGCCCTGCCACTCACAGCTGGTGTACATTTCTTTTGGAGTTTCAGCTCTGAGCCGGCTCCTTTCCCTATGCTAGGAGTCAGCCTTCCAAAAAGTCCTTCCTTCTCCTGCCTTCTACATCCTACTACATTTCAATACCACATCCTTCCCACCACTGGCACAAAGCATACCAAACATGTTCAAGTACAAAAATCACAGCAACCCACTTGCTCCTACATCTATATATTAAATATGAGCTTTAAATATATTACAGAGGCAAACTTTCATAATTTAACTTGTTTTTCTTGGTTTCCAGTAATTTAAGAAGTTTTAGAGTAATTAATACTTTTTAGGATCTTCTCTGCAATGAGAAAGAAAACCACACATATGAAAAAACCCACCTACTTCCGAGATTCCTAACTTCCAATCTCTATGTTTTAAGAAATTTATTAACATTGGAGATTTTTCATATTTGAGTCAAATCACCTAAACTCATCATAATACTAAAACCTTTTTTTATTGGTTTATATGGTAAAACAACTTCTGTGCCAAACTAGGCTTCTACACTGCTGTAAACATGGCCCTGCTAGGCAGAAGATCCACTCTGTGGTTTGTTTTCAGTTCAGTAAGCATCAGGAAAATCATTACTCTGACAGGAATAACTCTACTGTGATCCAAATGGCATCAATCTGTTCCAGCCTTAAAAAGTAGAGAGGGCAGTGACCTGGTAGAAAAAAATGCTAAAACAAATGTCATGAATAATTAATTGATCAAGAAATTTACAGCAGGGGAGTGAAGAATGTCAAGTACACACTCAAATTATCCAGCTCCCATGTGAAGGGGGACACGCAACATCTTAATTGCAAGTCCCCTTCAACAAAGTTTTAGCATGAAGCATTCATATTTCTCACAAGTGTCCTCAAAAATTTTGTAGCTCAATAAAATACTGAGGGAGAAGTATTAAAATTTATCCACTTGAAATAGAAAATAATAACTTTGTTTCTGCACACCTGTCTCTAGAATATATCTGTAGTCAATACACCGGATGTACAAGGCTTTTCTTTTTAACCATAAGCCTCAGGTGGCAAGGGATGCTTTCAGAGTGATGGGCAAACAGCATTCCATTCATAGGGGAGTGGCCACCTCTCCTAACAGGGCTCCGGATAATTCAATACCTGGCTCTGTAATTAATAGGGAAAAGAGGTGAAAGACTATCCTTTCCATCTAAGCCAGTCTAGGAACTGGTAACTCATGATGCCTGCATTGAGTGAGGGTTTCTGTTGACAGGTATTAGCCAAGAACTCTTTGGCATGCAGGCATGAGTGCCAGGAACATGCCTGAACTCGAACAGAGAGTTGCCAACAGTAATTCAGGACTAATTTATTTACATCTACACCTCTCTGGAAGCAAATAAGAGATTATCACTTAAATGAACACTGCTTCACTTGAAATCAACAAACCCTCTTTGGGCAAAGAGGCTTTCAAGGCTTCATAGCAAAAACAAAAGAAAGAATTCACATTCCTTTACTGTGCCAGCAATGAATACAAATAAAGGCAAATAAAAAGACCCCAAAACAGAATAACAGTTGGATGGCCTTCTGTGTCTGAACTGCAGCCAGATACTACATTTTGAATTAATCATCAGTTTCACCTATGAAGAGTTTAAGAGTTTTGCCATGCACACTAAACTCAATTTCACATGTAGGTCTTATGGGAGACTTAAGCTCCGTGTCCCCTCATGTTTGACACTTCTAGCAGTGACCCAGATGCCTGAACAAGCTAATATGGCCACACAATTGCTCCTGCTCGTTTAAAAGAAAATGCTTTAACAGAGCTGCCACCAAGAACGAGACTTAAACGCCGTTTCAGAAATGAAGCTCTGTTGTATTTCCAGCATGGGGTACAAGCTGTGGGCTTCTGCTTCTATCCCAGCAGTCCCATGAGGCTGAGCAGGAGGCCACCCAGCACACCCTGCTGCACTTCATGCAGGGTTGTTTACACCCAGCAAGCTAGCTCTGATAATTCTGCAGCAAGTTGAGGAACATACTATATTTTCCTTTAAGCCCCGGCTACTGTACGTGGTGGGGGAAAAAAACCCCACCAACCCTCTGACAGTGTATTTCAGGTTTGCTGCATCATTCCGGTTAGGGAGGTGCACTGAAACAGTGCAAAGCTCTTGGGTTTCCAACAGTACAATTACAAGACAAAAGACGAACCTTATGTTAATTACATGTTCCCTGACTCGGGAAGTTGAAGCTTTAAGGACAAAACCCAAACAGCCAATGACTCAGCAGGATAAGCATCTGCCTCCTGCCCAGCACACAAGAGCCGGTCTTCCTTGGAAGCCTGTGCTTTAAATGGTCCTGTCCCTTCACCTGAAACGCTGAAATGTTCTGCCCGTGAACCGCCAGGGAGAAGTTCAACCTCAGCCAACCACGTACAAATGAAAAGGCACATTTGTTTGCTAGGTAAATGGTGTTTGCCCAGTGCTAGGCTGTTCATTCACAGGCTTTACAGCACCTTATTCTTTGACTTAGAAAACATTATTCCTGTTAGTAGAGAACAGCATTAGCAAGAATGACAACACTTCGTACAGGAGATAAGTAGATCTTCTGACAAGCCAACTGAAATAAAAACAAGTAATAAATTAGCTGCAAAATGAAGTCCCTCCGGATGCAGTGCCTGAGCACATTTGCTTTGTAATTTATTTTGCTAATACATATAGAATTACTCAACCTTCTAGACTAAGAACAGGTTATTTGTTTGCAGCTGTCTTCTCATTACACCTGTCTTGATAATTATTTTCATGAAACAAAATTCCTGAGGTCTTGATTCATTAATTCTTACTCAAGTATCTCATGGTAGCACTCTGGAGAGTACGGCCAGGTACAGAGTCCATGGATCCCATATAAATATTTGGAATGGGAGGAAGCACAGTGCAGCTCAGATGTCACATTTCCATGAAATTCATAATTCAGTTTTTCTGGACACGAAGCAAAGAATGATGTCTTTGGCCACAGTTCCTATATACATTCTTCCCTGTGTTTCTGAGATGCAGAGCAGAAAGCAGGGGAAAAAATAAAATAAAAATGCTCCAAGCTACCACCTTAGCACCTTAATAAAAGGGAATAAACCAATATAAGGCAAATAAAAAGTAAACACACTTTGATGAAGTCTGCAAAAACTTTTCAGTTTGAGCCTCAGAGGTTTGTTTGTTTGCATGCATATTTTATAAATAGTTGGCAGAGTAAGTTTGCCAAGGTGGACATTTACAGTAAATTAAAAGCAAACATAGAAGATCATCTAGAAAAAGCAAATTTTGATGCAGTAATCCCAATATGCATAGGACTTCCCATAGTTGCCTTATCCAAAACTGGAGTCACAGAGTACATGAACAGCCCAGCTGAAAAGGACAGTGAAAGGAAGTGAAGTGTTTTTCTAGAGTATTATCTAACACTGAATACTCTTGCCCAGCTACCCGTGTAATTTATCTGTCTGATCATAATAGCTCAGCTTTCAAATATCAAAGGTTTTCAAATCATTCTTAGGGAAGCAGCAGCAGCAGACCAAGGCCTTTTCTATAAAGTCAGAGAAAATACCTTTGGGAACAAATGGTCTTTCTCTGGAAAGCTGCTCAGGGAGCTATCCCAAAGAAGGAGCCCCATAATTTGAGGCTTGCAGCCCAGGCTCCATGCAGCCAGAAGCGGATCAAAACCAGTGACACCAAAAGGACTCTCATGGCAATGATTACTGTTGTCACCAACTGGAGCAGTTTTAAGGACCAGGTGAGAGAGATGAGACACAGAAGCTGAATCACAGTGCTGCAGCACAGCCCTGCTCAGGTGCTCCTGCCAGGATTTTCATCTGTGTATTCCTCCCCACCCCCTCTTCTCTTTCCCTGTGTAAGAAAGGGACAGGACGATTATGCAAGTGAGCTCTCTCCTTACTGTAGGGATGGCTACAAGAGCTAGTGTGCCACCAAGGCAGCTCCAGCACAGGGCAGAAAGGGGACGAGCTACTGGGGCTCCATCAGGAAAGCTCACACAACTACACTGCAAAAGTGCCGTCCACAGAGCCCTTCAGTCACACCAGTGCTTCTGACCACCATGATTTCACCAGTGCCGTGTTTGGCTGGAACACAGGCAAAGGCTTTCAGCAAAACCCTGCTGCAGTGGCACTATCAGCAGTGGCCTCACAAAGGGAGCACGCTGACCTCCAAACTTGGAGTACTGTCGTCCTGACCCTATGGTCCTACTCAGGCGAGTTAGCAAATCACCATCTTGAGGTGACTATGGATGAAAAAAAGGGGTTTTTTTGGTAACTTTAAAAAAAATAAACAGCTTCCTATCAGTATTAAATTGAAAACATATTTCTATGGTGAAGGCTGCTCTGAAAAAAACCCCCACGATTTCTTTATCAAATGAAAACATTTTTCAGGCACGCCCAAAGATATTGCAGAAAAAAACTTTACTTACCTCCACAAATACAGCAGAAGGCCAAACTCAGAAAACATAGCTCTGTGAAAACTGTGGATTAGAGATACCTATAGCCCTTATAAATTGCAAGTATGCAAGTATATATTCAGCCTCTTGAGGTTTCCAGGTAGCGGAAGAAAATTGAAGCTATGCAAATCATTTTGGAGCTGCCCTCGGTATAAATTTGTCCTCATTGTAGCTCTGCTATGTTTCAGTTTCTAATTCCATTCAGCTCTAATAATAAATTCTCTTCAAAGACCTTGACTATCCATAGAAAATTAACCAAAATATAATATGTATTCAGACACTTGGTAGCATGTTTGCATATGTGAAATAATGCATGTCAAGATCCTGCAAAATAAAAGAAACCAACGAGTTTGGAAATTGACATGTTTCTGTGTTAGAGCCAGTTTGAGACAGAGTTAGAATGAAGGCTAAAAAATTTGCTACAGTACAATTTTACATACTCACTGGATTGGTGTGTTTGTTCATTTTACTCATCAAAACATCCCCCAAATTTGATCTTTCAGAGGGTGCAAGCACTGCCACTGACACTCATAAAAAAAAAAAAAAAATTAAGGGAACAGTCTCCATGCCACAAAAAAATAGGAAGCTAAAAAAAAAAAAGGAAAGAAAAGCCAAACTCCTTCTCTTGGGAAACCCAGAGCAGTTAAATAAAAGGTTTCCAGTATAAGAGAAAGTGAAGTCATCGGGTATAGCCATGCCATGGTTTAACCACAGCTGGCAACTAAGCACCCCACAGCTGCTCATTCAATACCATCAGTGGGATGGAGGAAAGAAAACTAGAAGAGTAAAAGTGAGAAAACTCATGGGTTTGCATAAGAACAGATTAATAACTGAAATAAAACAAAATAATAACAAAAAAAATATATAATAAAAGGAAAATAGCAAAAAGACATGTAAATGAAAACAATCACTCACTACCAACACACCAGTACCCACCCAGCTCCTCAGCAGTAGCTCCCCAGTTAACCTTCCCCCCAGTTTTACTCCCAAACGTGATGCCATATGGTATGGGATACTCCTATGGTCATTTGGGGTCAGCTGTCCTGGCCGTGCCCCCTCCCAAATCCTTGTGCATCCCCAGCTGCTCAGTGTTGGGACGGGAAGCAGAAGCAGCCTTGGCTCAGTGTAGGCACTGCTCAGCAGGACCTGGAAGATCCCTGAATAAACAACACCACTCCATTCTAACCTACGAAATACAGATAGCTCCACACTAACCACTATGAGGAAAATTAACTCCAGCCTAAACCAGCACCAGCTATCCAATATTAACAGCTAAGTCTATCTCACCTCATAGACTCATTTTTACACTTTTCACGAAACTGCCTCCCTCAAACTATATCAGCTGTCAAGAATTCAGTTATCTGTACTTCCCTCAGTTTTATTTGTCTGGTTACTGTAACAAGGATGCAGACATGCAACCAAAAACAAACAGCCACAAAATCCCCTCTGACCTTCAAGCCATGCCATCCTTTGAATTTGACATTAAAGAACACACTGAAAGCAGGTGGGGACTTTGGCTGACACATGCTTGCCCCAAATAGACCATCTTCAGTCATAAGGAACATCTGCCTCACACCTGCATTAGGTGGGAGGCAGTGCCCTTAGGAAAGCAAAGAGAGCAACAGGGGAAAGCAGGGGAAAGTGAAAAATGAACTCATGAGCAGAGGTTTACATTAGAGCAACGATTTTTTTTCCCTTTATATTTTCCCTGTGGTATCTGACATTGGCTACTGTCCATCTCAAAAATACGTGGGAGAGAAGCAAGCAGATATATCCCAATGAGCCCTCACCAAAACCAGAAAGAGACCTTGGGAACAGGGTTCAATCACAGAGAACAATAGATTGTGCGGGGAGTGGAAAGGCTGAGTGTCACAGAGGAGGTGATTTCAGAAGAAAAAAGAGAAAATGGGAAGACAGAATACCTGATGGTTATTCAGCAGCACTATACAGCAGCTAACAGCTTCTGAAGGCTTCTCTCCCAGAGAGAGAAGTGCTGCCCCAAGGCAATAGACATAAGAGCTGATCGGGTGCTTGTGCACTGATGTAGAAGCCTGGAGCCCCCTCCCTGCCTGCAAGCAATTAACAAAACAAAAAGGCTTTATGGCAACAGCCTGCATCTGGAATGCTTTGCCTGAGTGCCACCCCCAGCCTGTGGCATTGGGCCGTACAGCACAGCCTTCGGGAGGAAAGCATGGATCACCTTCCTTAGAAATACCCACTGCCTGCTTCATGGGGGTAGATCACCATTTTCTTGGATTCTATCCTTACCTCTACTCTCCACTCCCACAAAAACAGAGGTTCACTTTTATGATATCTGTAACTCCGAAGAAAACGTCTTTTGCAATACTTTAACCTCCTTTTTAGCCAGATGTCCTATCACTGAGCACCTATAACCTAGTGCTTTTGAAGAGTACATTGTCACAACAGACAGATACAGAGTTTGACCTATCCTTTTCCATTTACTGGAACGATTAAAAAAAAAAAAAAAAGATGGATAGCACAGTCATGTTTCTTGGCTCACTATACGTTTGATAAGTATGATAAGGATTAGTATAGTATACAAGAAGTTCACGTTGAATTTATAACAGTATAATTAGCTGCAGCTTCAACCTTGTGAAGATAAGTAACGTAGTAAACATCGTAACAGCTGCAGAACAGCAGAGCTACACTGACTAGGAACCATCCTTCCCAAACTAAATCCTGCTCATAGAAAATTGACTGCAAATAGCTGTCTCTTGATACCGGTTTTAATAAAAAATTGACAGCTGCTAATCCATAGAGCAAATATTCACAATTTCAGCTTTCAAAGACACAAAATTCTGCCAAGTTTGAGCTCAGCCTTTCCTCCCCACCTTCATCCACCACATCTCCCCTCAGCAGCGATAAGTTTGAGAATCTGTCTTTACAACTTCCCTGAATAATAGCTGGCAGGGCTGGGCTCAATAGCAGAGTATATTTTTGGCCAAAGAGCCAAAACAGAGAGAAATACTTAATTTTCTGTGCCTATGCCGTCCACAGACACATTTTGCTATCATTGCAATTTGGTTGTATTCTGATTTTATTCAACATTAAGAGATAACAGTAAGATCCTTTGTCATAACTGATGTAGTTCTGAAGATAATCTTGACTGCACAAACTCTGTCAGGCTAAAATTGTTAAAAAAACCCCAACATAAAATAAGAGTACATATCTGGTCCAATCTCTGTTAAAGCCAAGGAAAATCTCCTGTTCACGTCAGTAATTTTAGAAATAGTTCCTACTGTGAAGACAGTAAGGAGACTAAACAGAGTACAGGGGGAGGGGTTCGACTGCAGGATCTAAGTTCAACTGATTTTGAACACAAGTTTAAACGAGTTTACTTGTCATGAGCACCACGCATCAAACCCGTTGCTAAAGAACATCTGCCTAGATTTGCAGTTCTGTGGTGCTGGAGCCCTGCTACGGTCTGTGTGGCAGTGCAAAGCAGAAGAAAGCACAGCCCCATGCTTCCAGCTACGTGCTCTCAGACAGGCTTTCCCGAGCACAGCTTACTGCTGCTGTCTTGCATAATATACTTCTGGAAGGGAATCCGTTCTGCAGCTTGATGTTGATTTTTATTAACACACATATCTCAACTGAGAATTGAGTGACACAGGACTAACTTGTTACTGATTAAAACTTAGGAAACAAATTATGAGATCAAAGTTAGTTATTAAAAAATAAAATCCCACAAAATCTAATGTCACATCCTAGACAGTTAGAAACTCTTGGCTGGAGATGCTAAAAAGTGTCTGGCATTGACAAAACAAACAAACAAACAAAGCATTTTCCACCTTCAAAGACACTATACTGTTAGTGAAGAGACTTTCCAGCTGCTCAAGCAGATAAAATGCTAGAGAAAGTTGTATTTTAGGAAATTGAGATATATTTACTCTACGTTTTTTCACTGTGCTGTACTAATGGAGAAAATCAGTTCCCAGATGCTTTATATTTTTGTTGGCATATCCAAGGCCTATGGTTGTGTGTTTAATCAGACATTATGGGGCTTGTACCCTCCTAGAACAGCAGCTAGAGAAAAGCAGAAATCACTGGAGTGCCTTATGCTGTTTGAATTATCTTATGTTATTAGGCAAATGAATTGAGGACTTTCTGTCAAGATTATCTGACAAGGCAAAAAAATTCACAACAGAGCCTTATTTCTGAAGGAGTTCCACAGCTGTCTGAAGAATATTCCTACAAAAGGGACTATTTCCTTTTATAAGAATATTCTTACACAGCTTCTTTCAAGGATGTAGTCAGGATTTCTAAGTTTATCAAGCCAGTGCTCAAAAACCTGAAGTGTACCACATGCAGAGGATACAGTACAGGACATATGGACTCCTCATGGTGAATTATTGGTACCTAAAGGTTTTACCTCCCCGATTCTCATAGCCTCAGCCATTTTTTTAATACACCCTATGCTGCTAGAGCTAGCCCGCAGTTTGGCATTTGTGAGGAAACAATACACACCCTATGACAAACACGTAGTAAATTAGTTAACATCGTGACTGTTTATACAAGACTGTATTCGTGCTAGCATTCAGACCGTGAATAGGGTAATCTGCTTCAAATTCAATTACTTAGCGACTTTGCAAAATGCTGCTTATCAGGCATTAATACTTCCCTATTCTTGCTTTAACACCTGCGTCACAGCTTAGAAAAGAGCAAGCTGAGCCAGTGAAAGTGAGAGTCACATGGGGTTGCAAAAGTCCCACGGGACTACCTTTTAAGACTTCAGTCTCCATCCCAAATCCTGGTTTGCTCAGCCTTAGGAGATCGCTCAAACATTTGAAATACCACAGGGGCTTTCCTAATTAACCCTTGGTTATATGATTATACATAATAAGCACCTGAAGGCTGCATTTCTCTTAATTCAGACACCTTCAGGGAGACCCAAATTCCATTTCTCTCTTCCCGGAGCTGCTGGCAGATACTAGATAATGACTCCTCTCTCTCATTAAGCTCTTGTAAGACCTGCCAAGAGCAAACTGCTACTTTGCAATCCAAACAGGTCTCTCTCAACAGCAGCACAGGCCCAGGAGAGAAAAGAAAAAAGAGCTAGAAAGGACTATTTGTGAAGTTCTTTTGTTTAGGTGTTTGGTTTTGGTTTGGTTTTCTTTGGTGGGGCGGTGGTGGTGTTGGTTTGGGGTTTCTTTCGGGAGAAGGTAATGTCTCCATACCACTCCTAAGACCTGTGACTCTACCATTCATTCCTTTCTGAGGAAGGAATGCATAGGAAATTAAAAGTCCTAGAGCTATATGTGCTGTGGACTAAAACCAGCTAATTAAACCTTATAGACACTTAAAACTTCTCTAAACGCACAGTCTGATAGGATCTTACATATTGCACTTGCAGCAACCTTTCCTGGCCAAAAAAGAAAACAGAAATTTTTAAAAGGAGCATCAGAGGCAATTTGGTTACAGCAAGACACTACTGATGGATCAATGGTCTCTAGAACAAGTTGCTATCCGGACCCTCAGTGAGCAGTCTCAATGAGACAAAGCCAGCAGGAAAGAAAACAAAAGAAACCTGATTGTTTCAGATACAAAAAGCTCTGCTCCTTGCTAAGAAAACCTCCTAACTAAAGACAAAGCCTCAGTTTTACTGGTAGTTAATCAAACATATTTAGAGTCAACCACCAGAAGCAAAACTTACTTTTCTTGTCAGGATTAGGAAAAGCATCAGTACAATCAAGGTCAGTCATTAGGGTGGTAAAACAGCAGCAGTGTCATGAACTTGGGATATGACTGCTTGAAGAGCAGTCAAAACCCATTCTTTCTCACTGGAGTAAAGCCTGAGCGGAAAAGAATTGGGTTGTATGTCAGCAGCATGAGCAGCTGGAAACCATGAGGTACATTCCTAACAGTTACATTTTACATCAGTTAAACACCTTTCATCCAAAGCGTCTTACCAAGGGATGAAAGAATTACCATCATTTTACAGAGAAGAACTGAGGAATGCAGACTTGGTATATAACTCACTTGGATGGCAGACAGGGATCTGTTTGCATTGCATACTGCAGGCTTCTGCCAAGTAGATGAGAGTTTTTTCAGTTCATGTGCCATGCTGGAAAAGAAGCATCTGCATGAACGTGTTAGGACAGCACCAAGCCCAGCCTAGCAGAGAAAGCCCTTCACCATCACTTTGTAGCCTCAGGCATGGCCCTACCTCAGCTAACATGGTCACCTGGCTTTAAAACAGAATGTATAGGCAGGTATATGCTCATATGTGCCTTTATGTCAGATGCTGGAGGAGGAAGGAAAAAAAGAGAGAGATTTACAAGCCTGACTCTATAGAAATTAGAAATTAATGAGAGCTTGGCTACTAACTCAGCAAAAGCCAGATGTTTACCACAGAGCTCTGACTCGCATTAACACTACCCGAAGTCACTTTGTGCTGTGACACCCAATGGGCAGAGACAAATTTCCCATCGCACAGCCTCAGCCACACCAGAGCCCAGGAATAACCCAGGTGTTAGTCCTCTAACATAAACAATTGGAAGTGACAGGGGTCCATCTCGGTTTTGTTCCAGACCCAACAAATATGCACCTGCGCTATTGTACTGGCAAGGCTATCTTAATTTAGAGAGTCAACTGGTGCTAAAATGGACTAACCCACTTAGAATGCAAAGTGCAGATCAAATTTATTGCGTAAACATAATGTGCTGTAAAAGAAAAGCTTTCTAAGAGAAGAGCTTTCTGAGGGAAACTCCTGGGTAATTATCAGGGGAGGTAGATGTTCTGCTGCTCAGGAAGCTGAGCTCATTATAAAAAAAAGTCCACTAAACAAAATAAAAGGCTATTGTTAAAAGTTTCTGTATAAAAATAAAATGAAAGCATCAGGTCACGGAGTGGGAGGAGTGGCTCAACCACCTGGTCCCAAGTAGGAATGCTATTTCCTAAGAATTTGCAATTATGTACTCAAAATGAAGATGCTCAGATGAACTATCCTTTTTAGATAGCATTCTGTTATAGTCTGGATAATTCCAATTAATTTCTTCCTACAACTCCCTTCACATCATCAATTTCATGGTTTTTTGGGGGTTTTTTTGTTACATTGAATTGTGTCACCAAAATATCCAATTAAAAAAAAACAAAAACAACACCATTGGTCAAAGAATAGACGTGAGATTTTGGCATCAGTGCTCAACTTTGATCTGCACTGACCCCAGGAAAAATTTCTCTAATGCAATTTACAGACAAGAACACGGTGCTCGTTAAGCCACTGTGTGAACAGAGGCTGCTGTCCTCAAAAGAATAATGTTATTTGAGAGAGGTATGGTGACACAGCCAAAAACTAATACAGACAGACATTATTAATTGTATGAACTTTCAGCTAGACTGCAACAATGTGGCAAATATGTCCCTATTTGCCTCAATATTTTTGAGCCATACTTAACTTCCTCCACTGTGAATATGAGCAAAAAGTATTTCTACCCCGATAAAGGGGGGAATTAGGTTATTATTTGCCAACAGAATCTTTCATATCTGAAATTATCTGCAGACCATAAAAACGAGCCCACATTTTCAGAAGGCAAAGACAATACACACCATTGCTGCTATGTATCCTTGCCAAGGAGAAGAGTGCTTATGATTCGGAGGGCAAAAAAGCCTTTTTGTCTGAGCACCCTGTGCATTTCGTCACATGCACTATTTGGAACAATACATTTCAGAGCAGTTCAGAGATGCCACGGTCCATCACATCATCCTGAGTCACCTTGACATTTCTGAGATTATGCACTGAGATGATAGCCTCGGGGCTATAAACCTGCTTTTTAATACATTATTAATGATAATGGCTGTTGGAGACTGCATAGTCCTAATGCCTTGTTTTCCTCTCAGAAATCTTACCAAACTATTGTGCACACATAACACAATGATATCCTGCAGGTCTAGATTAGGTTTTTCAGAGACTCAAGTGTTTCAGAACTCAAGTATCTGCACTGGAAGGTGTACTTCAGGTTCCCAGTTCACTCCCTTGCTCTATGAACCAAAGGACAAGGGAACTACAAAGGCACCAGTAGTCTACTATATCATCTAATACAGATCTTGGATGTGTTTGTTGCTTCAGTTAGCCCTGCAGTTGCAGAAAAAAAAAATCTAGGCAACATACCTATTCAACATCTAGAAGAATATGTTTCCCTATCTCTCAAATTGTACACTGAACTGAAAAGTAACATTAATAGACAATAAGGAAGACTATTGGACCTACCTTAACTAGGTAAAAAAAAAAAATCACAATCAAAAATACTCTGTCTGAAGATTGCCACCAGAGTCGTGGGTGGTTTGCAAAGACAGCAGGCAGTGCTGGAGCTTCATATTCTTTGTACGAAGAGCAACCTCTGAACATATCCTCTGATCTTTCCACTGATCTCCCATTGGCTTAAAAGATGTCCTTCTCAAGGGCTGCATCCACCCAAAGAGTAGAAGGCTGTGTGATTTATCCTAAAATTTTAATGCACTGGTCCTACTCCCACCTGGCATTGTGCCCACACACCTCACCCCAATTCTATTGATGAAAAAAGCTTGAAAATAACCTCTCGTCTGTAAGAAAATCAACAGTATTGCTGTTTACTCTTCCAAGGCTTTGCTAGCCCACCACATTTTCCTCAGCTTCTCTGTTCATGAGGAAGAGCACTAGCTTTGGTCCTGCTCCTTTCGTCTGCTTTGCTTAGCTGTGGGCAGTGATACACATCTGTTTGATGTGGAACTTCCTCTAATTACCTGCCTAATTACATACAGAAGCATGCATACAGCTGAGTTTGTGTTGGTTCTGGTTGTCTTAAGGACTACATTAAATCAAGGTCAGAAATTTGATATACATCCCTTTTTCTCAGTAGGTTAGTCCAGCCTCCATGTTACAAGCAGAAGAGCCTGGCTGAAAGTCTGAAAGTCTTCCATTACCTCTTGAAAGCCGGCGCTATCTGAATAAGCTGTTAGCACTACAGGGATATTCATCTCATGCTCTGATAACATTGTTATCTCCCGAGCTCTTCGCTGCAGAAACAGGCACTCACGCTCCTGCTCAGCTTTGCACATCAAAGGAAGAGCGACAATAGAACAGCTCTGAAAAAGTGCCACGAACTGGCCGAAGCTCAGAGCTGGTGAGCAGACAGAGCGTTCTGTTTATCTGGCAGCGGGTGCGGCCCGAGCGCCCGGCCGGGAGGCAGCTGCCAGGAACAGCCCGCGGCCGCTCTGACTCAGCGCGATGCAGTGGGAAAGGAAACGCGCTTCCATTTCAAAACCCCACCAAGGCCACGCTTGCCTCCTTTCATGCTGTCATAGCAGAAGAGGAAAGCGGCGCTGCCAGGATGAAAAAAAAAAAAATTAGACAAGGTCAGGGAGGAGGAAGGGAAAAAAATAAAACCACTTGGAAGAAAAAACATTATATAGCATCAATGCACTTGACTCTTTCTTTGACCTCATGCTAACGCTCGCCTTGCACAATTCAGGAGGAGCGAATGGAGGCACACACCTTCCCTCCCCCAGCAGGGCCACAGAAAGCCAGGCCAGCTCCGGGAGCCGCCCCGCCTCCCTGCTCTCCGCAGCTGCAGCGGGCAAGGGTCGAGGGGAGGGGAGCGGAGGAGAGGGTCAGCCACATGACACTCACATTCCCCCAGATACACGTGTGTATGCTTGCATATGCAGATACACACACCATTATTTGAAAATTACTTTCGAAGAGCTCTGAGCCACCAACACCACGAGTTCACTCCTTCAGTATGCTTTAAACAGCTGCCAGAGGTCAGGAATATGAAGTATGAAGCTCTATGTTATTTCAGAAAGTCTCATTTCACATTTAGACAGGTTTTCAGATGTTCAGCTATGTTTTCTTCACACTAAAATACAGTATTTTTTACGTAAGTTATGCATGCAGACACGGAGACGTGAGTTTGAAAGCAATAAAAAAAACCCAAAACAAAATGGAAACATTAAATGAGAGCAACGTAACCACACATTTCCTGCTGGCTGCATTTGTTTTACTGAGAACACCACTTCTCAGGTCCAGCTAATCAGCATTCATCAGTAAAACAAGGTATCAGGGAGCAGTGAGAGCCCTAGAGGTATTTATCTTCCTCTTCTCTGAATCATGAAGCTTTTCAGAGAGTATTTTCACAAGACAAGAGAATTGTTCATGAGTATCTTTTAGATCAGCAGTGTGACTTGGGAGTAACCACCAAAAATCAAAAAGGACAACAGAAATGCTGCATCTCTCAGGATTCTCGAGGCTTTCCCTATCTGTCCACTTTGAGATCATTGTGACTTTTTATTTTGTCCCATACCAAAAAGAACAGCCTGTTAATAGGTAACAAGAATCTGGAAAGATTTTTGCAATGCTATAAATAGCCAGAGCAGTTCTCCGGCCAGCAAAAGCAGTCCTGTGTTTATACCCAGAGAATGTAGACAGAAAGAGATAATGGTTTGTTTTGTTTAAGGTGGAACGATTTTGGCAGTGAACAGTTGCATTGTTACTAATTTTGTACAGTTAAATACGACAATAAAATCTTCAGAGTACACTTCCAGACAGTTACAACACAGACTTCAGTACATCTGAAATACAGCTTGTATATGCAATCATCAACATACACACGTAGGTAGAGCCACTGTGACTAACACTGACAGGGTGCTGCTTTTATTTGCTTGGTCCTGCTGGGGCACACCACTGCATGGTAATGCTCTGAACCTTGTGCTCATACAAGAATCTTGCAGAGCCGGGTTGGAGAAGCATGTTGCACGTATTTACACTGGAGTAACGTTACCTACTTTGTAAGTCTGCTCCTGCATAATGCCCAGCTTCCTCTACTTCAAACCACTCTTGTTCTAGTCCATTCACCCCTCCATAACTGCTTGGCACAGTTTCAGTTCTCCTCCCCTCCTTTTTGTTTTTTTAAATAGGCTTTGTCAAGTCTGCTCCTAAATCTTCCTGATTGTTTCGTTTCAGGGTCATATCTGAGGTGGTTTAAATTAAACAAAAGAAAACCCAGGAGTTACAGGTCAGTTGCTTCTAGGTAAGACTCATGAACTCAGAAACAAGGAGTTGCAGCTCAGATAACAGGACACTTCACCACATAAACTATGCTGGCTTCCTGAAAGGAAGGGGACGCACAGTACTCTCCCTGCAGCTCCAGCACTTCTTGCCATAGTCCCAGCTCTGACATCCAAGCTGGCCAGCTCTGCAGTGTGCAGCATGCCTAAGGCCTGTGAAGAATGATTACATAATACTACAGTACAATACTCTACAGAAGACATGAAGAACACCACAAACCAAACCAGAAGTCTGCAGCCAGAAACAGCCCATCATGAAACACAGTTCAGCAATCTGCCCCTAAACTGCTGGTGTTGGGAGACAACATCTGCTCTCTGGTGCAGTGCCTTACCTGCCCCAGAGGGGCCGTGCGAGCCTCCTGCTTCCCAGCCCAATCCTAGGCACATACTACAGATCCAGCCTTGGAGATCAGGTGCCTTCTATTCCCTCCTCACTTCCACCCACCTAGCCACACATGCTAATCTCCTACACAAGCAGAGTACAGTGATATCTGACTAACATAATGTGAGGGCTAATCTAAAGCAATGTTATAATTTAATATTTAGACTCAATTCCCTCGATCTGTGTTAAACACAGGAGCATAAGCTATACCTTACCTTGATATGTGTGTACTCACTCACCAGTGTGTGTAGCTCTTGAAATGTATATTCAGGAATGTATATCCTGATCAGTTAGAGCACCCCTGCTTAGAAAGCTGTGTCAGCCAACCTCACTGGTTAACTTTGCAGGAAGACATGGCACATTAGTTGAGGAATAGCATCAGGTTAATGTAGCTACACTGTTTCTCCTCAAAGCTAACGTGACCTGCACTGTACCATGTGGACATCAGCCGCCACATAGCTGAACAAGAACTCTGAGCTTCTCATCCAAAACTGTACACACCCATGTGTTGGCAGGTTGATGAGGGCAAAGTACACGCAGATAAATTCTCCACAAAAAGGCTCTCCTAGCAGGCATGTAAACTGTGAAGGGCACTTAACAAAATAAGTAAAAATGTCACATGACTAAAAAGAAAAAATATTTAACTTCATATAGATTAGTGTTCATTAAATCTCACTCTGCAACAGTTCAAGGCAGTCATTATTCGCACATATGCCACCACATATTCAAATCCATTTCCCACGAGTCAGAAGTACAGTGGTCAGTAGTACGATAGATAAAACCATGTTTTGCCTTTGTAAAACTGGCTGAGATGCCACTATGAAAATAAAAAGGCAGGAAAAAAAGGTCTGGACAATAAATTTTCTGTTCGAGGAATCCTTAAGCATTTTTCTTTGGTTTTGACAGGTCACAGAGTTGAGCCCCAAATTACTCCTTCACTAAGCATTACATCAACAGCAATTCATACTCTTACTCTAAGATTTCTAGTTTGTTATCCTACCAGGGATGACAAAGCAGGCATGGCTAAGGGCAGCACATGCTAGACGTAATACACTCCTGGCTAGAACCTGCCTTAAATTTATGTAACAGACACATACCAATGTTTAATAAAAATACTGCTTCAACATTGAAAACTACAGTGCTAAACTAACATCACTTTCATATAACAAAGCCATGTACTGCAGACACTACCTCTGTAGCTCATCTGACATGGGTAAAGTTCACATGAACTTTTACAGTGGTTTCATCCATTCTGTGTTTAAGTAACATCTCTTTGCAAGCAGGTTAATTTTAGCAGGATCTGACAAGACAACAAAAGGACAGAAGACAACTGTATGAGCATAAAACAATTTAAACCAAACACCATCCACCTACACACTGCAGAGAGACCTGTGTAGAAAAGAACTCATGGAGCCAGATCTCAAGTAGAAGTCCAGGACAATATGCCAGTTTAGAACAAATCTGACTCCATCCACTTATTTTAGCTCCAAACTAACATTGTGTGCGACCAGTTTGTTACTGCATTCTGTTTTTAGTTCACTGTTTTTCAGAATTAATGTGAAATGGAAAGATTCTCCCACAAGCCCAGTAGCCATCTGGTGCTATTGCTGTACTTCATGAAAAATTCATTGCCTTTTTATCATAGTCAGCTATTTCAGTGATTGTAGTGATTTATGTTTTTAAGCAGAATATTTTATTCACTATTGATGTTTGCAAATCTGCTTCAGCATCACAGTTCAACAGATTATGTTCTTTCTGGCTTCATCCTGGGGATTTCTAGCAGCCTTGAAGTCAGCAGAAGCTGTAAAAAAGTCAGTTTTAGTAATAGATTTATAAAATGGACGTCACAGTGTTGTCTGTTTTCCCAAGCTAAATAAAGCTAAACTAGGTGCCAGTGAAACATGCTCAAGCAGTAAGAGCCACATTGCAGCTCCAAGCTCTCATTCAGCCATCCATCTCCAACAGACCTATCCGTCAAATAACACATAATTTAATTTGATATTCATTCTAGCTCAGAGAAATTTTATATTTTTCCTTCATGCTCTACTCGCAGGAGATTCTGCAGCCTGATGTGTTTCAGCAGGCTGTACAGAAACCAACACCAAGTAAGTGGGTTAAGGAGCACACAGGCTAAGCCCCTCCTCCTGAGTGCCAAGAGAAGCACCAGCAGTGCAGTAATTGCTTCTTGGACTTGTAACCAGTCATCAGGAGCTCGGCTGTAACACCTACCTTGATCCTGGCCTCTACCACACTGGTATGAGCTGCCTGTGCTGTGGCTTTCAAAGCCCTTAAAATTGTGCTTTTTCCTCCCTCCTCCTTCAGGCTATCACAAATAAGGCCAAAAGAATTCAGATAATATAGCCCAGCAATTCTTTTAATCAGAACGAATGCTTATGAGAGTTGGCAACACCTGAAGAGTGGGTGTAGAGCACACCCCCAGCAATTCAATACACAACAGGCTGCAAAGGAAATAGCTACTAAAACTGAAAAGGAAGTGAGTGAATATTCATAAGTTCTCATCAAAAATAAGATCACCTTTAGCAGTCCCTTTACATACCCACAAATACTTTATCAGCCCACACAAGGCTTCTGTCTCAAGCACTGCAAGTTACCTCAGCCCTGGGTATTCATATATGCCGTCAGGGTACTATTTCCAAGTTTTAATCTTAAAAATATTGCTTTTACTCAAGGAAAGTCCCAAGCAGGTATTTTACTTTGTTAGTTTTAAAAAGAAAACTAAACTCATCCCTGAATGGGTTGATGAGACTTCACAAAAGCATACAGAAAGCAGAAGGTTTAAGGAAACAGGAGAAATGCTGGTGTACAGGTTCGAGAGGAGCTGAAGCTGCCTCAGAGCCAAAATTAGTAAAAAAGTGCAAGAGGAAACAACAAGGTCTTCTCCTGATACAGAGACATTAACAGCAATTTAATAAAAAACATGGGTCTGTTGCTAAATGGGCTGGAGGAACTCAGTGGTAACAGAAGCAGGAAAGGCCTTTACTGGTAAGGTTTGATCTCAGGCCTTTCTGGTTCCTCTGACCAATGGAAGCACTTGGGAGAGCAGACTGAATATCTGTCTGCTCCTATGGGCTCATGTTACAAATGAGGCCGATGAGTCTGCTGGCCAGCACCACTGAGATGCCATCCTCAATTGCCTTTAAAAGGTCATGGCACTTTCAGGAGGGCCACAATTACTACAGAAACGGAAAAAGGTCAGATTCCTTTTCAAGAAGGATAATCTTGGGAAACCACAGACCTAATCACAGTCCCTGGAAAGACTGTGGAACAAGTCTTCAAAGCCATTTCTAAGCACAATAAAAATGAGAAGATCATGGAGAACTGGCAACAGGGAGTTACCAAAAGAAAATAGTGCTCAACTGATATGATCTCCTTCTGTGAAGGAAACGGTGACTTTGAACAAAGAGCAGTGGATAGATATCCTTTATCTTGGCTTTCCCAAGGCTTTCCCAACAGTCTCCCTCAGTATCTACACCAGCCAAGTCAGAGGTATGGGGTGGATGGTTGGCATATAAGGAAAGTAGAGAACTGCAGGACCATTAATTGGGCTGAAAGAGTCAGTCATCAGAAGACCTTGAGTCCCATGGAAGAGAGGGGTCAAAAGAAGGATGACCAAATACCAGCCCAAGATGCCCTTTGTATTATCTCAATCCTTTGAGATTACAAAATAGTTGGGATTAGAAGGGATCTCTGGAGATAATTTAGTCCAAACCCCCTGCCAAGGCAGGGTCACTTAGAGCATATTACAGAGGAACACGTCCAGGTGAGTTATGAATATCTCCAGAAGGGGAGACTCCGTAGTCTCTCTGGGCAGCCTTTTCCAGTGCTCTACCATCCTCAATGTAAAGTAGTTCTTTCTCATATTAAGGTGGAACTTCTTGTGTTTTAGGGTTTTGTATTTTAGAAATATTCACAACTCGACTAGGCAAGGCTCTGAGCAGCTGTACCCAGCTTCAGAGCTGGCTTTTGGAAGCTGGACCATGCGTCCTGCAAGAGTTTGATTCAATGACCCTGAATGCCGAGATCCAGGCTTTTCTTGTCCAAAGATCACAGAAGAAACCTCAGCACAACCTCACATGCAGCTTCTTTCACCTAAAGAAGGGAAGAAATAACTTGAGAAAGAAATAACTTTCATAGGCACTCTGTTCTCCCTACTCCTCATTTACTTTTTGAGATAAAAAAATTCCAGTGTGTTGGAGATTTTAAGCAGAATACACAAACACACAGAAGAGATTATACTGCCAAGTTCAAAAGAGTAAACTACGCAAACTGCAGAACAGCTTGAACTTTTAGCTTTCCTGCACTACAGATGATTGCACGGCCAGGCTCTAGTTGTTCTGTTGAGCTGGATTTGCAGGAAATACCTACACGCCTAAACAAACAGTAATAGCAAGAGAGGTAAGAGCTCTCCTGCCCTGTCACTCTCCTGCCCTGTCATTCCAATAAGATCACCCAACAATGGGCTTACAGGCAAGCCAGTCAGTCAAACAAATCATTAACTTGAAGTTTCAAGTAGCATGGAAGAGAGTTTCTGCTTTCAGCACAGTCCTTACCTGATCAGGACAGAAAGAGACCATGGCCTCTCTACACATATGGCAACCTTCACCCAATAACACTGCTGCCAACTGCAATGCCATCAGGCAGGTGGCTGTTTTAGTTATTGCTTTAGGCTGCTGATAAATCATTTCCCAGGGGAGGGACTGCAGACCCTGCACCTGCATGAATTCTCACAGACTACTAACACCTCTTTCCAAAATCAGAAGCATTAGTACAGAAGTGAACATCAACGGAAGTGAATAAAATCTCCCATTTTCTTCCTGTACATCCTCTGGAACTGTCCTACCCACTCCAGGCTCCAAGACAAAACCTATGAGTAAAGAGGCTTCAGCATCGTTGTCTAAGGCATTTTAATTTTGTTGTTAAAAAAAACCAAAAACCAAACCAAAACAAAAACTCAAAAAACCCAATATAATATTCAAATCACTTTATTCCTATTAGAATGGATCTCATTTAGATGTCAGCAGCAGGAAACCCCAGAAGGCAGAGTAGCCCCCATGTTTCTTTCATTACCAGTATGGTGTAGTTCCATCCCAGTTCTGAAGGATGGTTGTCTTACATGAGTCCATACAGCACACGAGCATCTGCTCACTGCTCTCTTCTACTCTTCCCATTTCCCATCATCCTGGACTCCTCTAATTCCTAGTCATCTTATTTAAATTACAAGGCTGATTATTGACATTTTGGTCTGTGTTTTCATAGCCCTTTGCACAATGATGTGCGGTCTTAAGTACAAAGTTCATACAAATTACACCAGTTACATCAACTAACTGGGAGAGTAATGGTCCTGTTACAAGTTCTAATATACTTGCTGTCTCAATTCTAAGAACAAAGACACCAGTGATTACATGAATTGAATTCATGAATCATATTCCCACACTCTGCACCTGAACTTCTCTCTCAAAAAAAGGTAAACAGTCTGGCTTAAAAAGTGAAACAAAATACAGTCAGTGGACAACCAAGGACAAGAGATTTCGGTCAAAAACCCCTCCCAAGGAAAACTAATCCTAGCCTTCATGAGCCTGAGAGTCCCGTCTCCATCAGTGCCAACCATGGTTGCTCATTAGTATTCCCAGTGCTCGACAAGTTTGGTTAATAGCCTAAAGCTCCATCTGTGATAGGCAGAATTTACTTAACAAGGAGATAGCCCACAGGCTTCAGTGGATTGCTTATTTCTGCTCATGCTGTAGCAGGCCCACAGACTTAATAGAGATGGAAGGAAGAAGATAGAATGTGGTTCTCCTTAGCTTATATGAGAGAGTCTTTCTGCTAAGAGGGCATAGAATAAGAATCTGAGTCAACATCTGCTGAAATTGGTGGAAAGGCTCCCATCCTTTTCTGCCCACTGTTTTTCTTCTTGTCCCCATTTCTAATTAAAGGCTCGATGCAAGCATGTGCAAGTAAGTAAAATACGTATTTTTGGCCACATACATTCAATCAGACCCAGAAGTTCAGTTTTGACTTCTTCAGTTTAGTTCATTCTGTTGTTGTATTGCTCTGGTTGGAAAAATCAGTTTAACAGTTTTATTGCTTTCTGTAGGTAGATATTTCAGGCATCTAGCTTTTTAAAAAGAACATTTTTCAAACAACACCCCCTCTGCACACACAATTTGTTCATAATATATTTCTAAGTTTGTCACAAGAAAGCATCTTCTAGTGGAATAAATTTAAACTTTCACTTTGAAAGGGTCTTAGCTAAATTGAGACTGTTCACATAAAGATAAATATAGGTTTTAAGATAAACACATTCCTACTAGAACATTCAATCACAGTGTTACTGTAGTAACAGTCATACATACTTGCATCTCCTCACAGCTAAGGAAAAATAAGAGATGGATGACTATCAGGCAAGTGCTGAAGCAAAGATCTTGGATCACATCCAAAAAGTGGTCACATCAGCTGAGGTGGCATCAAGAAGTGTGACTGATATTTCAATAACTCACTTTGGTTTTCATTAAGCAAGGAATGCTGATTAACATAATTCAGCTGCCAGGTTTAGCCAGCTAAGCTACTCCAGAATAATTTCCTCAACCTAGAGCTGCCCCTGCATACAGTGCTGGACACCACTAGTAGTCATTTGCATGAGACAGAGCAAGTAGGAGTCCAAGGCTCCTGCTACAAGCAGCCCAGAGCCTACTGCACTTTGAGATATAAAGAAAAGATGGATTACCACAGAATTCAGCTTAATTTCAGCAACAAAGACCATATACTATTACCTATCCATCTCAAGCAAACTAACCAGAATTAACTATTTTAAGTGCACTGATCGAGGAAGAGTGCAAAGCCCACAGTTTTCCTAAAAATCCAGCTTCATCGCTTAGTTTTGTTCAGGCTCCTTACAGGTCCCATTTGCCTTTGAAACGTGCAGTGCTTGGCCTATGTAGAGCAGACCTGGGCTATTCCAGCTGCCTGACCTAGTCCTGTGATACCGATGGAAGGACTTTGCCTCTGCCGTACCCTGGCACGTGCCATAACGTATACGGTATGGGGGCAAAGTGGCCATCATTTCCTCCCAGGTGTGCCAGAGCCACCCCAAGCACATTCCAGAGGGTGATAACAGACTTGGTCAACAAATGTGTCTTGGAGACAAGCCCCAAGTCCACTGTACACAGCCAGGAAGGCACGTGGTCGTAGTAGAGCAGTAACATCAGGACAGTAACACGTTGAGGGAGCGAGCCTTTGCAGTCACCATGGCAGATGACAGGCTAAGGATGTTGGAAAGGAAAGAAACAACATTTTAGGCACTGGCAAAGACTTCTTCATACATGCAAGTGGTTATAGCAGTGCTAACAAAAGTCACCAGCATTGGTCCCATATGCCTTCACAAGCCTTGGGAGGAAAGAGACTTCCAGATAAGCATCTTGTTTCAAGCAAAAGTGACAATCTTCCCTTTGAAATGAATCTTTTCTAACTGATTATCCCCATTAGTTTATATGATCAGATTCAGATTAGGTGGGATGAGAAAGACCCACTAAGATCACAGACATACCCAAGATAGACTAGTAAAACTGGAAGATCCTTCCTTATCTGCAACTTCATGTTATGAGTAAAGGTTTTTTATTGTGGTATAATGCTTTAACTTCACTTACCTCCCCAGCAAAATTATACCAGCACAAGCATTTCTGTCTGTTGCAATCACATCTATAACACCAGTACACGTAGCCAAAGTGTCATTCTGCATCAATGCTTTTCCAGCTGAAGTTTCAAAAACGGAAGCACAAAGTCTAGCACGTAAGAGATATAACTACACCCTTGTTGGATCTGCCTTTTTAATACCCACTACCCCCTACCAGAGAACAATCACTGCAGAAAAGACTACAAAAAGAACAGGTGTATGAAATACTAACAGTGCAATGATAAGACTAACAGCTGGGGACAGCAAGCAGGAAAGTCTCCCACGAGAAGGAGTGAGGGAGATATTCCCAAAGGCACTACTGATCCCTTACATTTGATCTTATCCCCCACATCACAATCTACGTGCTGTTTTTTGGCAAGATGACAGGTAGATGGAGAACAATTTAACTTCTCTATCAGTGGGATGGTTTGGCATGGTACAAGAGGCACGTATCCTTACAACTACAAAGTCAGAGGGCTTAGCAGAACCACCCTGTTTGCTTAACAAAGTGACGTAAGCCACACAACCACGCAAGCATAGCCTTTGTTCTTTCCTCCAGCTATCCCTGTTTTTCCTCAATGCCCTCCCACTAATTTCAAGTCTAGCCCAGTAGTCTGTAAACCTTAAAGCAGGTACTGCATCTTTTTAATGTCCAGGTGTGTTCTGAGTAGGCACCAAGGGTAGCTAATCATAACAAACCTGAATTCAATTGTTGGCAACTTGATTGTCCCTAGAAACTCCATGTGTATATATATATATATGGTTTACAACTAATAAATTCTGCTTTAGGAGGCTGAGTGTATTAAAGAAATGGTCATGCTTTATAAAGTATATATGAACATCTGTTTATACTTAGGAGTTACCAAACAATTAACAGATGGTGTTATACTATCATAACTTCAATTCTTAGTAGAGATGGTTTATGGATAAAAATGGTGAAGCCTCCTATTGGAGTGCTTAAGACATGCTACTTGTGTAACAGGATTGTGGCATCTATTAGTCAATTCCATTGAGGATAAATTCCCGATTTCTGAAGCGTGACAGAAAAAACAATTACCTCATACAAAACAGACTAAGCAGAACATAACAGATATTTACCTGTACATCACAACACACACAATTACGGTAAGGAGAATCACACCATTCTTTTTTATTATTATTATATTTTATATCTCAGCAGGCTTGTTTTCAGAAATTTCAAGATCTTTTGTCATTCCACTACCCAAACAGACACAGAAATCACAATGAAGTCAGCCAGATTTAAAGGCAAACCACATCTCTTGGCTAAGACTTTTTTCACTTTAGATAATGCAGCAGAACACCATTATATATAGTTTTTTGTCTAAATATATATAAAATGGCAAGACTGGGTGAAAGACTATGAGAGACCAACTACGAGTTGTGATTGTTTGTATTTAAAAAACAATGAATACATTACTACTATTTTCTTGTATTAGCCCAGGTGTCTGGCCTGATACAGGCAGCACCACAGAAGGCAAGTGAGCGAGCCCCAAGCTGACTGGGCAGGGGGTAGAGGGATGCTGTGGGTGGCAGACAATTCCCCCAGCTGGCAGCACTGCCAGGGAGGCTAAGGAACATGCAGCATCCAACGGGGACTGCCCAAGCTCCTAGTGCTGTCACAAGAAGTTGTTCATTTAGAAGAGAATGAAGAAGCTGAAACTTCCATAAGTACACACCCACACATCTTTAAACCCTAATAAATCCACACACAGGAAGTGAGACGATGGTTTACCACGAGAGAGGGAGCTCCTCTGCGTAAGATCCAGTTTACGCAGTCACCAGAGGCAGAGAGGCCTCAACAGTGAGTCACCGGTTCCCATGGGTCAGATGTGACCAGCAAGACAGACAGATGCTCTCTCTCTGCCAGAGCACCTCCGCATGCTGGAGTGAGAGCACCCAAACCGCTCAAACCACCTGGAAGCAGCACCTCACAGGCAGTTATTTGACCTGTCCAGAAGCCCAGATGCAGCAGCCTTCTGGTACATGGCTCTTTTCCAGCCCCGGGAGCAGCCCCTGCTGCCTCTTGCCTCATGGGCTGCCCCTCCAGCTGGGGAAGGAAGAGAACAGCAAAGCTCTGGTGCCAGGGGAGATCAATTGCGCCCTCCTCTCCTAGATTACTAGGTAATCTAATTACTAATCAAAGAATTCGACAGAGTAACAGTAGCCAACACTGTCATTACTGCATCTTTTAAAGTGTTATCTATATCCATCTCAAAAGCTACAGCTCACCTCCATCTGAAAGGAAAATAAACACGATCTGAGCCAAACAAATAATGTCTCACTTCAAACATTCAATTCAAAAACTTAAGGAAACTGGAAGTAAAAAATGACATTTTGCTTTGTTATCACCATAAGCTTTCATACCTGTTTAAAATTCTCTAGCCAAGAACTGAGTTGAAGGTGTCAGTAGACAATATCTACTAGATTCTACAAATATCACTTCAGAAACTGAATACGAAATGTGAAGAAAATTAATTTTATATCAGAATTTAAGCTGCAATATTACTTAATACCAAAGTCAGGTATTGTGTATGTTGAACAACCCCACATTAATTGAAGACAAAAAACTTTAAGAGAAGGTACCTAGCAATGAGTTAAGAAAGCATGACATTTCTAAGGTATCATATCTTTTCCTGAAAGAGTTGGTGGGGGGGAAGGGACGACAAGAAGAGGGAAAGCAACAAGCCTAGCTACAATTAAGATCAAGACCAGCCTTCCTTATGCTCATCAAGATACAGTCAATCAGGCTGAGGTACCACAGTACAACCCTCAGAACAGACAGTTCCTTGTCCTGAACCACCATGATATCTCCAGGCTTTATTTGCCAGCCTTCAGAAGAGGATCAGGTTCTCAATCCTTCTGTCCTTGAAGGTTAGGAAAAAAAAAAATCCCCAAAACAACCAACCAACCAACCAACCAAAACCCCACAACTAAACCTCCACACCAAAACCTAAAAACTTCCTTAAGTACCACAAAAATTATTTTCCAACCCTCTGTCAGTCATCACATCTTGTAATTGACCTCACAAACTTCCTGGTACCTTAGAAATTTTAAAAAGTAATAAGAGCTTTCAACCTCTGATTTTACCCTTTTTTACTTTCCATACAGTTGTTTAGAAGCTTAAAAGTGGCTTATAACATACTAGCCTACAAAATTCCTCCTGTCTTGCAGAAACAAGCTCATATTCTGATCAATGAATCAGAGAGCAAATTACCATAAATAAGTATAGCAATTGTACATTTGCAGTTTTCAGAAACTTAGAATCATTGCTTTGAGACTGAAAAAAATGCCAATGGTACACTGTACAGTGATATAACAGAAGAAAATATCAAAACAATATTCATAAAAAACTTTTTTTATATTAAGGTAGACACTGTTAAGTACTAAGGTTCACCTCTTATTTCTGCTTAAAACAATTCCAGCTCATTACTTCTGTGATGGCAGCCAGTGAGACCAATGATACCTGTCTAGGAATGCTTTCAGGCCTGTAATATTTTTTTCAGCTTTTCCAAACAAGTACCACTTTATTGAATTATGTTTTGTGCACATTGTTACTGCTTTGCGAATATCAAGGCCCTGGTTCCATGATCCAGAATTCTTCAGCAGCAGCAGCACTAGCTTAAGATACTCCCACCATTCAGCCCTATCTTCTCTGCATGATTCCCTCCAGTTGTGCTGGCATGGAGTCCAGCCAGCTGCAGTCTGAATTGATAAACTGGAAGATAACCCAGGAATTTTACTGAAGCCAGATCAGCTCACTGTGAGGGCCACAATACAGCTGCACAGGTAACTGTGCCAGCACAGTTACAGCATGCAAATCAACATTTTTATTGAATACTTCATACCAAAGATACAGTCAAAGAACCTAGTTGTTCACATTTTTGAAAATTTTTTAAACTCTTCTGCCTTATCCTATGCATATACACAAGTCAGAGATTCCACTTACAAATAAAATAAAATCTAGCCTAAATACTGATCTTAAGAAATAAATACACCGTAATCCAAAGATTGAATAAACCTCCCAACTTACTTTTAAAGATCATTAAAACCATTGATAAGGAAATGCTAATACTGGAAATAACATTCTTAAAAGACAGCAAACTGGTTACAGGAAGGCCTTTATCCAGACAATATTCTCCCGGGAGAAGTAGCACTCCATTGGATTATATCCCTTTCACTTCATCACAGTGAAGAAATTTAGAGACTGTTAATACTTGGAAGCCACAGAAAAGTTTGTAAGAGGAGACTCTGGAGCAGCTTGCCACAAAAAGACCATGCACACACGATGAGCCACAGAAATGGTACTGTGTTTTTTGAAGCTCTAGGAAAAGTTGTCAAGTACACACTGCCCAGACCGGATTTCTCCACGTGTCTTGTATCTCTCCACGTGCCTTGGATAGGCAGTGAGTAAGAACAGATCCATCTCTCGCTCTCTTACAGAGAGTTCAGAGCTTGCAGATAACATCTGTAAATGTTACAGCGTCACAAGCTGCAACAGGACGCACTGTTCAGGGCAAGGCTTAACTCTGCATTTCCAAAGGAAGTGCTTTGCTCCCCACTGATTATCAGAAGAGCAAAGGGGGAGGGAGGGGGAAGGGAGAGGGGAAGGCCGGCTGGCTCCTGCCAGATATCTCTGCCTGAACACCTGCCAAAGTGAGAACAACTTATGGTCATTTGCAAATATCCCCCATACATCAGAGTAAGATCTGCACGGAGCTGGTCTCCAGCCCTGCCTGCCGAGGAGCTGGAGAAGCATCACACCAGCCACCTCATCCCAGCTTGTTGCAGCACCTCGCACACCTCAGACTCCGGAGTCCCAGCCCTCCCGAGGCACGGCTGCTCCACGGGAGCAGAGGGCTTTGGAGCGCAGGGCTTTCTCCACAGCTCACTGCAATACGTGGCAGCGCAGCAAGGCTACACTCCAGGTACGCTGGCACGGGGCTGCCAGGAGACCGGGGGCTGTGCTGAGAAAGGCAGGACAGCCTGGTGATGCTGGTGTTACCTGCGATACACCCTGGGAACGGGCAGCACCTCCAGCCCCGTCACCTAGAGGCAGGGACTTCCTGAGAGGCCCTACTTCCCCCATTTTGTTCTCCTTTTCCCTGGAGGAAGGCATACATCAATTTGTAACCAAAGCCTGTCCAAACACCTATCAGCCAAAGAGTCACCAGTGAAAGTATCCAAATGGGAATCACAAAGAATAGTCGCTACTTTTTTTCCATATTAACTCCAGCAAAAAACAGATCATTTCACCTAACCAGCACAAACTGAAAGAGAGCACCATGGTGCACAGAAAAGTCATAATCAACCCCAGTCACCAGCAGTGATAGCAACCCCACCAATAGCTCATGCCAGAGTGGCTCTAATTCCTTTCCCTAGGAGAGACTGTGAGCAGCACGGCACATTTTGGAGCTCACAGAGGTCAGATGAAGCCTCTAGCTGGTCACTCAGAGGGTAGCATTGCTCTGCAGGCCAGAGGCACCCACGCTGACAGTCTCTAGCTCTAGACACCCTGACAGCTGACCAAAGAAATGCAGCAAAAGGCTCCTAAAACACAGTAACAACAAATTAGTCACCTCTCCCCATCAAAGTATTTCTCAGGAAATCCTAGCCTGGTTTTCCATTCCTTATGGAAGAGTTGCAAGGTCACTGCAATACTCTCACTGCAATACTCTCTTTGAGCTCCTACAAAAAACAAGAAAGAAGGAGAAAATTCAGCAGTCTGCTTGGATACGGGATTATTTGATCTGCATCAGGATTTAAATTGAGCTTTTCAGAGCCACAGTACAGTACATGGATGGAAATGCATTAGAGTCCAACACCATCGCTGCAGGGGGCAGGAGTCTGAGATGTAAAGGGGAATAAAAAATTGGATCCTCACTCATGGGTGACCTGCTCTTGGCACTGAAAGAGCTTTTAATTGTGCAGAACACAGTGTTTGGGGGAGTCCCACCACGGAGCTGCGCAAGTCAGACTCACAGAACCCAAGCCGTGCTAGAGTTTGTTAAAAGGAGGGTTTCCGGCTGCCAGCAACAAGCTCCGCCTTTGCAACAAAAGTAACCTAACACTTCCATCAGCTCAGCGCGCTGATAAACGCAGCTCTCCTGGGCTTGCCACCAAGCTCACCACCCTACCTGCTCCAGATGGCATCCGTGGAGCTTTACTGCTGAAGGCCACTGAACCGAATGGCTTGACAGAAAGAGTACAACTGTAGTTCACTTTGAACAACAAATAAACCCCTACAAAAAACCAAAAACAAAACAACAAAAAACAAACAAAAAACCCCCCAACAACAAGAAAAACCCAAAAGCAACAACAAAAACAACAAAGAAAACCTCACCAAAATTGCCCCAGCAAAACCTACATCCTTCACTCTATGAAGTATTACTATTACCAAACAAAACTTAAAATCACTTGTTATCTGAAGGGTTTTGTGGGTTTTTTTGGGGGGAAGGTGGGGGGGGCGCAGGTGTCATTGTATTATTTTAACAATTGCTCCCAAATATTGTTACACCTTTTTGCAGACTATTTTTTTTTGGCTGGTTTAAGTCTTTGCTCCCACATCTCTACTTTTCATTTTGTAATAATTACAACACGCTAAAAAAAAAAAAAAAAATTAAAAATCAGCAGCCCAACAACCACCATATTAGAAATGAGACAAATGCTTGCTGCGTTCCAATCCTAAGAACAGGAAAACTACTAACCACTCTGCCCAAAACATCCAAATAAAGCCTTGTTGGTCCTCTGGTCCTCTGCAGGAGTATACCCCTGCACCACTCTCCCCTTCTTCAGAGCTGAAAACTCTTTGAATGCCAGTGCAACCACTCACTAGTGCTGAATTTGCTATGTTATGCATTATTAATTCACTGCCCCAGGCCTGAGAAGCAATAGGTAAAGACTTTCTAAGCACATCTGCAGTGGAAGAAAGAAGGCGAGCTAACAGGAACAATGCAGATTTCCAGCAGGAGTTTCAGTTCCAGTTTTGATGTCTTCACAAGGCTGTTTAATCCACACAATACACAGAGTGAACAGGATGTTTAGAGAGGCAGATAATATCTGCTTTGGAGACTATGTACAGTTATTTTCTCACTGGAGATAACTGATAGGATGTCATAGCACCTGGTCTCACATCAGAGATAAGCCCCCAGGAGGTACACCCTCACTGTGCTTTCACATGATGATAGGATGATTTAGGGGATGCAGAAATCCCCCTAAGCCTGCACAACAGCTTTCTTTTAAGATCAAGCAATTACTTCAACAAAACAAAGTCTCACGCTTTCTCCAAGCCTACAGGAATACACAACATGCTCCGTGTAGTTATTTGCTAAAACCCAAAGCTCGTAATACCATGCCCTAAAAAATCTCTACTTTCAAGGTATCTTCCTCCCTCTACCCCAGCTTCCAGCATTTCAGTTGGGTTTCCTAAAGAAATAAATTATATGTAATTCCAGAGTATTATCTGTAGAGGATTTTGAACCTTTTAGACAACAAGAAGCTTGACCATCATAGATACTTAAGAAAATATTAAACTATTACAACTTTCACAACACATGGACAAGGAAGCCCCTTTTTCATACCCCCTCCAAAGTCAGGCGTTGCTCATCAGAAATGTTTTCAATTACTCATACCTTATTAGACAGAAGGAAACCTGTAGACACCATAGCAGGTTATAATCTCCTCTGCTTACGGAGCTCTGTACTCACATCTTGTTTCTATGCTCGGATCAGCCCTGAAGACCAACTACCAGATTTTCTCACCCCCTTTAGAGGGTGAGAAATCCCTCTCACCCTCTAACAATTTCAGGCTAATTGCCAGTAGCCTTTCTGTGGTCACACCAGAGCAATTGCAACTCCCAACACATGCAGAAGCAGGTGCAGATGCTGCTAGACTCAATTACAGTATATACAAGTAGGTGGGGATCTACCCGCATTTCCAAAAAAAAGAGAAATAAACAAGGTTTGATGCTTAAAAGCTTTTCTAGATGAATTTCTAGATGACAGCTGTGTTGCACAATTCTACTCCCTTATTTCCCACCCACTGAATTTGATGGAAAATCTACCTTTGCATGCACAAGTAGCTTTACTGAGACAAAAAACACTGCAAGAGGAAGTAATTTGGTTTACAATTTCTCTAACAAGAATATCTGGACTGTGAAACGTGTCTTCATGGTAAATAAAACGTTTCACTGCACTTTGTAAAATATATATTATTTAATATACTGGTCTTTGTATTTTCCTTCTACAAAGACTGTTGCTATTGACCAAAACCCAGAAACGCTGGGGTGGGCTTGCTAAGGCAAAGCACTGCATGAGGCTCTCAGCTGCCATAGATTGACACAGATTTCAAATGGCAGACACCTGCATTTTCCAGCAGAGGAGCTGGCACAGATTTGGGGCTATCATTTCAGATATAAATATAGACAGTTGGCGTAAAAGGCAGGTGTCTATATTTGAGTTAATCAGCTTATGTTTTCTGTAGAGCAGAAACAAGCCACAGCACAGGGTGATTTATCTGACCTCCCTTAGTGCTCCTGAACTAATATGAATCACACCCTAGACAAACATGTTTCTTCCCATGAATTGTAAAAAGACCTATAGATGCCTAAATTGGAAAAAAATGCCTAATTTTTATAGTTTTAATATTAAGTAAGTTGAATCCTGACTGCTGTGCCTGTGTTATACTAAAAACACACAGCATTTCTTCTGCAAGGATATTATAGATGTGATAAGCTTCCCATAGCTAAATAAGAGAAAGAAATTGGGTTGAGTGGAAGAGTACTCTAAAGTTGACCCTAAGTGCTTGATGTGAGTAAGGATTTTCCAACACAAAGTAGTTAATTATGGCCATCCCACTGAAAGTGGGATTTGAATGGAAAGAGAAAAAAAAAAAAAAGTGCTTTTTTTTTTTTTTTCCCAGCTCTAGAGGTTTTGTACCCTTTATAAAATTGGTTGGGCAAAGCAAGACTGAAGAATATGTCTAGTCTTCCGAGCAGATCAATGCTCCTTGGTGAGGAAGAGTGCTTTGTGCAGGCATGTACGTGCAGATGAAATGAATGCAAAGGAAGAATAAAGTATTGCAGATTCAAACAGCCAGATTCTTTACCCCCTGTGCAGAGGCTTAAGTGAATCCATAAGGAAAAAGCCAGAAGTGATTTAGGTCAGACTAAAGCTATCATTAAGACAGGATCTCTGTATTAGTTCTGCCTTTAAGAAAAAATATACATCTATACAAGAAGATGTTATATTCAGGCAAGCTATGCCCTTAGTAACCCTCAGGATAATTTCAGGTTATCTAGATGGAGTGAGAAAACATCAAAAGATTCAACACTTCTATTGAGACTAGAGCCTGCTCCAATTTTTATTTATGGTTTAGAAAACAGCCTGGAATTTTTACAAGCATGGATTTTTGTTGGGGTTTTTTTCCACAAGATGGAGAAAAACCTGCATTTTATTTACTTCACCATCACCATTGTTAAGAAAATGTACTTTGTTAAGGAGAAGACTCGAAATTATTACTTGAAAAAAACAAAGGAAAAGCATATTCATGTTTCTGTTCTCTTTACATGATCAATTTTACAACTGTTACTGCACAGAAATAGCTCTACTGACACTGATGAGAGAATTTCACTCACTGTGAGTGAGCTCTGCAAGTTTGTGTGATGTGTGTAGGCCTGATTTGCAAATGCTAACTACTGCGACTTAAGAAAAAAATCTCAAAGGTTTCCATTTGGAACTGCAAGTTCAAACCATTTCATTTCATAAACAAAACTAACTTTGAGATAGAAGAGGCAGCAAAACACAAACTTATTTTTCATTTATTTACATTCTCCTCTAATACATATATTAATTTCTTTTATTTAATGTGGTAAAAGGCAAAATTAACACTCTGTGCCAAGTTCCAGACAAGTATGAAATTTCGTACTTATTGTTATTAGGTTTCTGAAATAAGGATTTATATTTATAAAAGAAGTGCTGACACAACCTGAACTCTGAGCAGTGGTAATGCCACCACAAGAGCATGGTTCACATGAAATGTGAACAGCCCAGATTACCTTAGCGTAACAAAATGAAAGATTTAAAACCGAGGAAATAATTTCAAAGAATCAAATTTCTAGTGCTGTCATGTTTGCAGTCAAATTTGGGCTTAAAAGATGGGAAAACGTGAATCTATTTATATATTCTCAAGTTACACCCACAAAACAGGATCCCAGAGAAATTCTCACAAACAGGGTTTGCAAGAATACAGCAGAAGTGTGCGTAGGTAGATGTGGGTGCCTAGATGGATTATGTATGTAATCAACATGTAAAGCTCTATAATACTGAAAATAATAAATTGTTGTGAAGGGGTAAGGGTGGAAAGTGCATTTTACATGGATTATCTGCCCTAGTTCCTGTTCTTATTTTTGGAAAGCAATCAGCTCTTCGTGAGAACTCAGCACCACGCTGAGCCACCCTGGGGCTTTCCATGGCCCAGCCCTTCACTTTGCATTATCATCTGTTAGCAGCCACATCCTGTGCAGACTGATTCATTACAGCCAAGAAAGGCTGCGAGAACAGGAGACCCTCTGAATCCTGAGGTCTGAAATCACACTAACATACTTCTCTCAGTGTACTATATAAAATAAAGCTACTTTTTCAAAGGCATTTCCACTCATTTTTGTAATTATTCTAAATGAAAGCTTATTTTAAGACAATATGTTATTTTAACTCAAGAGCTTTGCATATCACCTTTACTTGAAAACACTCATATGCCTGATTTGGAAGACCATATGTTCATCCCAATTTAATTTAGACATAAACCCAAATAATTTTGACCACTTTTGCTTAATAGCTATGGTCAAATGCAAACAAAAATCAGGTAATCATAAACCGATACAGTTTATGAATATTTATTCATTGATGTATATAAAGTATGTTATTATTTTCAACTATGGTAATATTTTTGTTTTCTGTGAAGCTGAAATGCATGCAGTCAGAGATAATACAGTATGTTGAACTTGTATCTTGAAACTCTAAAATGCACTACTTTTGAAATAGTATGATTTCCTGATGAATTACTATTGAACATAAATACGTTGCAAGTCAATTGAAAAATCTGAATTCATGTCGCAGTCTATTACTTTTCATCTTACTATATTTCTAAATATCCTAATATCTCACAGCAGTTTTAAGCATGAATTTAAATGTAAGAACAACTGTGAGATTCTTGTTTTACACATAGATGAAGAAACTTCAGAGATAAAATGATCAATGATCAGTGGCTGGGCTAGATGTACCAATCTTCAGTCTTAAACTTCCAGCTTCCTGCATTAACTCGGGGACTTCAAATTACATTCTTTGACATATTTGTTTTAATGTTGCAATGTACACCTGAGTCTTTGTGCAGAATTCTTTCTGTCTCCTCTCACGATTTATGCAATAGCAGGACATTAGCAAACTCTGTATATGAGCCAGTTCTATGACAGAGTGGCAGAAACACAATTGCTGAACCATGTAGAAACACAGTTTGCTGGTACCAGTGCCACCATAGCACACAGTGAGGGATGTGTATTGATGTGGCAATAGGAGAGCTGTCAGAAAGCATCAGTGTGGGCACAGTCCATGAATCCCATTTGTCTCCAGTGTAACATGACTGATTACAGCTAAATTACACTGACTTTAAATGTACAAGTCAATTTCCTAAGCTAATTAAAATCAGGGAGACTAGTACTTCTAAGGTTAGCAAAATTTAGCTCCTATACAAAATACAGTATTATCAAGAATAATGGAAAAAAATATATGATTTAAATAGAAATTCATAGGCTAGAGTTCAAGTGAAACAGTGCTACTAATAATCCATTGATTGCCATTTTACTGCGTCCCTTGTAACAGGAACCAAATAGGAATAAACTGTGTTTGCAGAGATATCGATATATTATGTTTCCCAAAGAATCAAGATTCTATTAGAAACTAAACTGACCCACAGAAACACCTCAAGACAGCTAAAAACATACACCATAGATATATATATTCAGAAATACTGTGGAGACTTTACACTCATTGTCTGCAAATGGTTGAAGGCATCTTAGAAGTCACCATGCAACTGATGTCAAGAGAACAACAGCAGCCCATGGTTCAACAGCATACAACAATTTTAAGACCAGTGTAGTTCAGCTAATGTTAGAAACAAGAAGGTATTTTTAGAAAATTTCCCTCTTTAAGGTCATCTTCATCCTGTTAAGCCTGCTTTACAAAAAGACTGGTTTTACCTAACCTAGTCACTGAAGCACAGGTGAACACTTTTCCTGATCCCCTCCATTCACAGACTCATCCTTTTGACACCCAATTCATTGATGTTCTAGTATCAAAACAACCTGTTAAAGCTTTCAAGGCAAATGACACTGAAACAGGAAAGGGATGAAAACGTCATGCTCCAAAGGAAATCATCCTAAATTATCATTCATAAACTGGTAACAGAAGATAAGCAGTTACAGGGTTGGTGGTACCTCTGGACTATGTGTAGTGTCTGAGGTATCAGGCTTCACACCTTTACTTTGTCTGACCTAAATTCTAACATTCTGGTATTTTTAGAATGAACCTTGAAATACAGCAGCTTGTGAGCCAGCCAGGAGCCCTCAGCACATTTAACAATGCTCAACAACCCTGCTAACTTTCTCTTTTGTCAAGTGAGATTAATGCAGTGATTAGGTGACTTTCTTAAACGAGTTATTGTTTCATTTCAGCAATAGGAAAACTACAGCGTATAAAATAATAAAGATTTTGAACCAATTAAGCAGTCTAAAAGCATATCCATTTCCCTAGGGCTCAATGTGTATTGAAAAGCTAGGAAAACCCAGCAGTTTAAAATCCTCTCTCCCTCCACATGCCCCATAGCCAACAACTGTACTTGACCTTCTCCTTTCTAACTATTCTGTCATCTTTAGCTCTTAATTCTAGTGGAGCAGCTGTGTAAATATAGCTGGAACCAAGAAACCATAATCTTCAAAGCTCAGGGATTATTCTCTCTTACTTTCCTGAGCTGTTTGCAAGCAGGTATTTAGCCTGGAAGTAGTCTAGCCTCCCTGCCTACTTTAGCTCCTTAGATTTTGGGTTGGCCTTTGAACAAAATCAGTGTGTGACTACTCGGTCCCACGGTGAGCAGGCAGGCAGCATCACCCACTCATCCAGAGGTCTCTGGGCTCATTCCCAGACAGCACCAATAGAACAGGACGCTGGCAGGGAGGAAGCCGAAGTCCTTCATTGCTGTGTGAGTCTTGTCAGCTAGGTCTACAAAACTGCAATTTTGCTTCTTTACAACTGGTTTAAGACGACTGACTAATGCTTTAAAGGTACCAGCTATGTATGTATTGGCCCTTTATTTTGTTCTCAGATAGGCAGGATGGCTGTGGGAGCCCACATGACAACCCCCAGCATCACCCTGCTGTGAAGCCAGGCTGTGTATTTCCCTTCAGTTTATTCACACAGCTCTGCAGTCTCATACTGCTCCTAAAAATAATCACAGCCTGCAGAGCAGCATGAGGGGCAGGCCTTCACATACCTATGTCAGTCAGGATTGAAAAAAAAAAAAAAATAGTTTTCCTCATCCCCCAGACTAAACAAACAGCTCCCTACACATCCCTCCCAGCAGCAAGGGTTGTTTTGGCTTGGGGACACAAATCTATCAGAGCGGGCTGTAAACCGTGACCCTCTCAAAAGATGAGTCACCCACCAGTAAAGTGAAAACACTGATCCTAAAAGCACTGATTCATGCTTGGATTTCTCTCTCAGAAGTTAGGCAGCATTATGAGCACATATTTGCCAGCCCTCATGCACTGCAATCTGACAGCATGTTAGGACTAGTGCCCTATATATAGTAGATGCAGATTGCCCATGCTTTCCACACTCTGCCTTACCAACTCCTTTGTAGCATCAACCTGTAGTATCTAAATCCTCCCTCCATGTTAAGAATGACACTCACCTCTCAACAAGTTTCAGCCAGACACTAATTAACACTCTGCTATTAGTAAACAAATGATCCAAGATACAGATAACGCGCCCCCAAGAAGAAAAAACTGCCTTCACTCGGACCTGCTGAGGTCCAGAAGGGCTTAGCTAGCCCCCATCTGACTGCTTCCAGCTCCTTGCTGGTCTATGACCACAAGGTCCTGGGTAATGAACTCCTGCAGGACCTGAGTGCTGTGTCAAAGGGTACAGAAGCACCCAAGTCAGGCTGGAAAGCATGGGCTGGCTGTGGGTATTGCTTTCCACACAAAGGATCAATTGTGTCTCACTAAAACATGAAAATTTGAAAAGCGAGATTGTTCACTTTTTTTAAAATATAAATGCACATTCAGTGCAATGCAACTTAAAAGTGATGTTAGAACCTGAAGGAGCCTCATCATCCTGCAGTATTTTTCCTAGTTGAAACAGTCCTAAGCTGACACACAGATATGCAGCTAGAAAACAGAGACCAGATCCTGAAGGCTGGTTAACTGAAGTGATTGCATGTGTATAAACAGCTGAGGTAATGCCACACCAACTTTTGTAAACTAAAACAAGTGATAAGGCGACAAGACCTCGTAGTTTGTTCATTAGCACCAATTCAGATACAACTCCTTACCTCCTTAAAGAAGCAGCTTAAAATAGTCGCCTGAAATCTCGAAGAACATTCATGTGTAGCCCTTTTAGCAAAAAGTATTTTCAGTGTTAAGATTTGTAACTCCAGCACTGTAACAAAATGACACCTGCTTATTCAGCTACTCTAAACATTTTCGTACACATAACAGTATTTAGGCCACAACTGACAATTCATCATATGGAAGAAAGTGATCCCAGGCTGGCAGGACCGTGCCAGCAGAAACTCAATCAGTTCAGATACCAAATGCTGTCCTGCAATAGTTTTTTTGTTCATACTTGGAAGATTTTTATCATAGTAATATAAAACAGTTTCAGAGGTACAGCTACATTTGTATGCTGAACTCTCAGAACTGTCCCTGTAAAATTCCAGTGAAACAGTTTAGTATAGATAAAGGCATATCTTGAAAGTAACTCACTCCCTAGAGTCTCCTGCTTCCAAGACGGTATTAACACAGTAAGAACCACGACATCTTAGAAACAGTACTCTCCACCTTCTCACTTTTTCTTCCAGAGTGCTAGAGTACAGACCTGTCAAATCTTTGTAATTAAAATCATTCACTGCTGTTATTATGCATAGAAGAGTTTAGGGGGACTGCCACCAGATAAAACACTAGCATGTTTAATATGCAGAACAAAACACAGGTTGGTTTTTTTTTTTCCAAGCATCATGCCTTTTCAACTATTCCCAATAGAAGCCTAATGAGCACTGAAAATGAAGCAATTAGTATTTGCTATCAGTTTGTTTACCAGGTACAAAGAGCCAGCCTGCCATCTCACCTTCCTTAGACTAGAAGTAGAGTGCATCCAATAGGAAGGAAAATATTAGCCAGATTATACCAGCTATACACCAAATTCATAGGACTTAGCATCACTAACATAGCTTTTTCCTCAGGACTAAGAGTAACCTACATTTTGATGTGCCATCAGTTACATAAACAGAAATGAAAATATCAGGATTTTGAGAGAGAGAATTGGGTATCCTTGCTCAAACTTAGCCATTTTCATTTGCAGGCTAAACAAAGGGGTTTTTTGTCTATGCTTGGGTCCTGAAACTAATTAGAAGCTTCCCATGTCAACACATTCTACTCATTGCTGTAACATCCCAGAAGAAAATTCACCCAAGGCTTAACTGCAGATGAATCCCTCAGACAGTTTCAGATACACAAGCCTAAAGACCTTAAATCAAGCACCACCTGAGAGTACATGTGATATATGCCCAACATTGCCTATTAAGTGTTGCACATAACACAAAACAGGCTCAGCTATATACAAGATTTTTCAAATTATGCAAGAGCCATCACTTTGGGAAAGAGTCACAGCAGCTGGTATTTCTTCCGTGAATATAAAGACATACCATTGATCCAAAGTTTGCAATGAGATACCTCCAATTTCTAACACCGCGACATTTACAAGCCTCATCACATTTTAAGACTTTGGTTATCCAACAGAAATTTTGATTCGAATAACAGCAGAACTATGTGCACAGAGGTTGTTAAGAATGTACCACTGCAGCACAAGAAGTCAGACACCTTCTCTCTGCAGGCTTGTTTTGAATTGTTTATTGAGGTTTAAGAAGTCATCCACATTTCTATAAATATAGACATTACTTGAGTAAGTGACTTACAATGTCACCAGTGCAGGTACATATATAGCCAACATACAAAAGCTCCACTGGAAGCTACTTCAGTTTATTCAAAAAGGACCAAGATGTCATAAAAAAAACAAACAGCTGTCACTTTCAGTTATCGAAGACACTAAAGTGCATTTTTGGTTACCTCCTGGTCGAACAGCTGCTGGTTAAAAAGTTTGATTTTTTTTTTTAAACACAGCTAAATTACATCAGTTGACATTCAGGTTTGTAGCTGTCATCCTCCTGATACGTGGCAGCAGGTAAGAAAAATGTATTACTTTGCTGGTTAAGAGGAGGAAATTGATTTTGCTATTTTTCACTTTTTTTTAATCTGGTTTTTCCAACAAAAGTTTAAAGATAATCTAACATTCTGATGTATTTCTACAGCACCACTAAAGTTAGTCTTAAAAATCCAGGCTCTGCTTTAGCCCTTTTAATTGCTAACCAAGTATCTAAAGAGTCACTTGAAGCTCTGTACCAGTAAGAAAAACTACCCTCCCTTTTCTGTCAAGCACTATCCTGCCCAGTTAACACTGTTTGCACACTCTGTAAACAAGAACAGCTTAAAGCATAATTAAAGCAGAACACAGGCCCATCTTGAAAATCTTCTTCTCCCTTTCCCTCCCCCCCACCCCTGGTAGTGTCTAATGTTTGAGTGTATAAAGCATTATTACATTCCTAACCACAAAATACTGTAAGAGTCACAACAAAAAAAGCATACGTTGAAAGTGACATAGCAATACCACTTTAATAAAATGGGGTATTTTGGGGAGATACAAGATATGCTCTGCTAATTTTAACTCCATCTTTACTTCATTATGTTATATTGCCAGGAAAGTCACCAACAGGGCAAAGAATGCTGCACTGGCTAGAACCACAGCAGCCATAGTTGTTCTTTATAGCTCCTTTACTGCAATTCATTGACTTTTGATACTAGGAGGACATAATACTCACCATTCAGAAATAAATTACTAATTTTGAGTAACAGTTTAAACCTGATTAGCACTGCATGATGATGAATGGCTACTTCTAAAAAATAAAAACCTTACACACCAAAAAACATGCTATATGCTGGGAAACCACTTTTTCATGCTCCATCGTGTTGTTTACAGTTTTTACTTGTCAGTCTTTCTTTTACCAGTTGAAGAATCCACATCACTTAAAATTTCAAGTATTTGAACTGAACATGATTCAATTTCAAAAAGTGCCAAATTAAAAAAAGCTAAACGTGTAGCCAAGCTTTCAGAGAAATCCTCAAACAAGGTAAAAAAACAGCCCCAACGAAATTATGGGTTACTAGCTTCATACATGTTTTTAAAGCTGTATAATGTTCACCTAAGCACTCCACTTACGAGCATTAGAAGTTTAAAAACACAGAACACCTTCAATGCAAATTGCTTGCAGAGGGCACCCTCAAACATATGAGTACAACACTAAGCAGAAAACCCTCATTTTATTTGGCTATTTAGACATCCATGTCACATATACCCACCCATCCATTTCCTGATAGCATTACATCATCTATTAGGGCTTCTGAAATAATACAGAGCCAAAAAACTCAGAAGAGACTAGTTAAAAAAAAAAAAAATCCACAACTGCACAGCCTTCCTTCACACAGCAAGGTTGTGCAACTGATTGTTTAACGTAACTAAGCTTAACGGCATCCAAACAGGCAGGCCTGGGTTTGGAAGCTGTCTTACGTCAAATTTTGACCATGTAACTACTCTAAAATAGAAGGGTCAAAAAAGAACTCATCTCTTCTTTTTCTGCTGCCTCAACATTTTCCTTCGCTTAATTATCATATCATGTAGTTTCTCCAGTCCCTCTTTAAGTCCGTCTCCAATGATTGCACAGGTAGGCTGCAAATGCCAGGGTGTTGAAGAACTCAGCTCACTCATTGCTAACATTTTCTCGATTTCAGAAAGGGAGAGAGAGTTCCTCAGGTCCTGCTTGTTAGCAATGATAAGGACAGGCACTCCTTGATTCTCAGATATCCTAGTAATCTTATGAAGTTCTGTTTTGGCCTCCTCCATCCTCTCAACGTCGACGGAGTCCACCACAAACACGATGCCATCGGTGCACCTTGTGTACGACTTCCACAGCGGCCTCAGCTTCTCCTGGCCGCCCACATCCCAGAAGTGGAAAGTGACCGTCTTCGAGTTGCCCAGCGTGACTTTGATTTTCTCCGTATTAAATCCTTTAGTGGGAACAGTGTTGACGAACTCATTGAACTGCAGTCGGTAGAGCACCGTCGTCTTCCCAGCGCAGTCCAGCCCCAGGATGACGATGTGAAAGCTCTGGAAGGAAGGCAGGCTGGAGAGGATCGGCGTCTGGTCCGAGAGTCCATTCCCCATTGCCAGAAGGGAAGGTGACAGCAGGCTGCCACGAGCAGAGGCGGCTCCCGCGGCTGCGCTCGGATCCTGCCAACGACACGGGCGGCGTTACACCCCGCTCCGCCAGCACCGGGGCTGCGCGGCCGCAACGCGCCGGCCGCGGCGCCGCCGCCGCCCCGACT
>VZTG01009076.1:1154105-1212549 GCA_013397845.1 Melanocharis versteri
TAAAAGTGCCCCAGGCCCGGCTCTGTGCTCTCAGCCTACGTGTTGTATGTGCTTTTGGCCTGTCCCCGCGAAACCGGAGACACAGACCGGGAGGAGCCGGGAATAACGTAGTGGATGACACCATCCCGGTGGACGCCTGGCGCACAGGCATGGCAGCAGCGCTCGGGTCTGAGTGAACACGCAGCGGTGCCTGGCTAGGTTACAAGAAAGGTTTCCCACAGCACAGGGATATGTTAAGTAATTCTGCATTTTCATATCTCAGGCTGATTTGAGCAATGAAGTGTTTCCCAGAACTAACTACGAGTGTCTGATAACGCATTTACTGCATTTACTGTTTCCAGAGCATACAGGTGTTAGAGGAGGCCTGGAGGAGTATTTTGTCTCAGCTCTTCTTGGTGTCTTACCATGGTTCTGTTCCTTGGCACCGCTCTTTTCACTTACCACCTTTGCCACTGCAATTTGCACAGCTGTGGCAATGTAGATGGTGGCTTCTGCCTGTGTCGGATGTACCCCGGATCAGTGTAAAACAGCACATAGGAGGATCAGAGCAGAGTGTACTACAAAAATCTTTATCTATAACCCTTAGATTAAAATTTAATCAGTCTTTATAATAAAAGCATATGTTTAGCTGTTACCTAAAGCTATTGTGCTACTCCACTCTACCAGTCCAAGTGTATGTTTCTGTACTCAGTATCACAATCAAAGAATCATAGGATGGTTTGGGCTGGCACGGGCTTTAAAGATCATCTAGTTCCAACCCCACTGCTGTGGGCAGGGACACATTTCATTAGACCAGGTGGCTCAGAGCTCCATCCAACCTGGCCTCGAACACTTCCAGGGATGGGGCATCCACAGCTTCTCTGGGCAACCACCCAAATCTTCGACCAGCTGGGCTTCAGTAAAAGAGAGGAAGCAGCATTTTCAATATTAGTTTTGCCTTTTTGTCTAGAGGACTTTAAGACTTCTTGAAAAGGGTTAATTTATAAAAATACTCAGACAATCGTATTTCTTTTTTGTCCCCTTTGAAAGCATTATACCCCATATTTTAAATCACAGAGAATTTTATGTAAAAGAGAAATAATTTAATAGTAAAGGGACATATAATAACAAAAAACATTCCACCGTGTGCTGTAGGCAATGTTTCATGTTATTAAAGTGTTAAGATACCCATTCTAGTCCTACTAAAAATAGCAAAATTTGCGTACATCTGAGATTAATATTTCAGTGCTTTTATCTTTGTTCGTTATTTACATTCTGATCTTGCAGCTGATTCTCTTTGGAGGAAGTGGCCTGTTTGTATAGGAAGGTGATTTTACATCTATGGAAAGGAAGGGTAAGTTACTACCCCTAAGGCCAACTGGTAAGGTTTCTGATTTGGCAGTATTTTACACTACTTTTGCATAACATAAAGAACTGCACAGCATACAATGTAATAGAAAAGCATTTATAGTGACAGGAAAAGTGAGTCTTAATTATTTCATGGATGGTTTTCAGTAATTTAAAATTGGAGGAAACCAGCTAGAAATACCTTGTTAAGGAATATTACTGCAGTTAGTAGATTTATTCATAAAGCTTGACAAGCTGAAATAAATCAAACTGACCTTTATCTCCACCTACAAAATTATCTATCCCCTATTTTTAATGGAAAAATAAGCCTATTAGATATTACAGTCTCCTAAACCTTCATGACTGATTGTTACCAAGATCCATTCAAACTTTAACAGAGCTTCCTAATAATACATTTTACAATTAATTCCATGAGAATGGATATTGGCTAGCTCCTACCCTCATGGAAGGTATTTTGATTTTAAACATAAAATACATAAGGCTTGTTTTCATCTCTTGTTCTGCTGAAAAGCAGTCAATACATAATATTGTATTGAGTAGGGAGGAATACAGGACTGATGTTTTTTGCTAAGGTATAGCACATCCAACACAATAGGTGGAGAAGGAATCTCACAGATTACGCATTTCTCTGGAAAAAGAGTTTTATGACATCAGGAAGGTCATTTTAAGATTAGACAGAAATGAACATCTTCAACAGCACGAGCATACCTGTATCTGTAAATATATACCTGAAAATAATCCATGCTCTCCAGAAAATGCTTGGACACTCCCTACAGTTAATTTATCACGTTTACCTGTTGCAACTTGCTATGAAGTGAATTACGATCTCTCTGGGGCTGAGACTATTTTTCATTGTAAGTCTTCTTTGCACCTTGATCTTAATTAGTGCCTGTAGGCACTTCTGGAAAACAGCTATTAAATAACAATCCAAGTGGATCAACTCCTCCCATACACTTCATGCTACTTTAGAAGTCAAACGTGCAGACTGGGCAGGTGTTATGGAGTAATGGTAGCTAAATTAGTGGGAGTGTAGAAAAGTTGACACATTCAACCTCTGATAATTGAAGGTAAGGGTAAAGCAAGGCTTTGATTATCCTGTAGAAATCTTGAATGAAGGAGGTGTACAGAAAGAAGTGTACTTTCTTTGTAAGTGTGTAGCTAAATGGGGGGAGTGGGCTGTTCTTAGATGACAGCTGAAAATAACTGCAAGATACATGTAAGAGGAAACAATGGTGAAAGGCTCGAGCCATGTGCAGAATTTTTAATGCAAAATAAGGATTTCTGTGTTGGAGTAATTTCACACACTGATACTTCTCTCATATCCTATCTAATCTCTACAGATCTGAGTTCTTTCTGGCTCAGCATTCCTTAGCTCATGAAAACAACTGCAACTTCAGCTTCTCTGGGCTAAAAACCTTCTCCCCTTTCCTGGATACCAGTTTACCAGTGTAAAAAGTAATATATTATTTTCTGCATAGGTTTCTTACATATATGCTATAAATATTTTCCACACAGAAGAGGGTCTGGGACAAATCTTTGTGTTTCAGGAAGAAGAAGCAGTACCTGCATAACATGTAGCTTCTTCACTATGGTAAAGTAGTTTGGTTTCTTGCTTTTTTTTTTAAATTCCTTGATGGTCCAGGGATAATTTTGGTTCAGGGCAGGTTTGAGGGGGCCAGGGTTCCAATGCTGCAATTATTAACTGCCTCTGTGAAACTTACATAGTCCTTATTAGGGATAAGGACCATGAAATTGGTTGAAGTGTTGCCAAGAAAGAATTGGCATACAGTGGAAAGATAAGATTCTTGGAAATTTTAGTATTATTACCCAGCAGAAACTTAGGTTAGGTTTTAATACATATCACCTACTTCACTGCAGGAGCTGTCTCACACTGCCTAGATAACAAAAACGCAAAGGATCATCAAACATCTACTTGCAAGGCTGCATGTATTCTTCACAAGAAATGGTCTTTCATATGGAAATAGCAATTCATGGAAATTAAAAGCTAGGAGTTCATGAGAGGTTCACTGTAGCAGGACATTAAATCAGAGCTTTCATTAGTGCTGGTCATTTTAAAGTTAAATTCCACTCAAGTAGGTATGACTGTTGTTACGCAACCACATCTAGTGATGCAGCAGATGAGAAATTCCTACCAAAGCAAATATAGTGGGCTTGAATTTCCATGGCCAGATAAGCACAATATTCCTTTTGTTTTCATTAAATATCATCATTCTGAAGAACAGGCTAATGGCATTTATTATCCAGTTCAATAGCTAATCATATTAGAGTTATTTTTTAATAGCACCACGTGTTGTGTGTAGCAAATCTTGTTGTGTGGTGCAAATCTAATGAAAAATGAAACATCAGACAAATGATCCTGAGGCCGTATACTGCAGATGCAGAGGGATGTGGCCAGAACTAAAGAACAGTAAGAGACAGAAGCAAATACGAGCAAATGCTGAAGGAGGCATAGGAAGGAACCAGCTTCATCACAGAGCTGAATTAGTTGTCAGGCACAAAGGAATGAAATCATAAGAAGAATGGAATTATTTCAAGGACTATGCACTGCCAGCTACAGGTAGCTGGCCTATAGCAGTGGGATCCTAACCCCCATCTTCATGAGAGAGATGTGTTAGCAACCTCACATCACCAATTATTGCTGCTCCATGTGGAAATCGAGCAGATTTCTCAATGTGTATGAAAGAGAAAATCAGTTGCATTTCAGTACAATGACATGGCAGACCTAGGCTGGGTTAATATATATTAATGTTTGTGTAATAGCAGTAATGTTTATGATTACAGTAACCAACTGTAGCTTAGTTGTACATTGAAAAATTGAAGTTACTTCTCTTTAACTATACCTTAGATCTCAGATTAGAGCTAAAAAAGTACTGCTTTGAATTGTTATATTGTTCTGAAAGTATTGCTTTGAGTTGTTGTATGGTATATAAAATATTACAGCAGTTTCACCATGAATTTTGAGAACCCCCTTGAATAAGAGCAGTAGGAATGAAATAGCTGACAAATTGCAACACATGAGGTTTTGCTCTTAAGACTATCTCTTAAACTGATGTACAAAATGTTTTGCACAAAGAAGCCTTTTATCATCTTTGCTACATCTGCTGAATTCTTTTATGATAACTTACATGCTGCATGAATTACTTTGCTTTGATTATTAAAAAGTAGTTGGTGGTAGAAAATCTAATTTATTTCCTCGCAATAAGTAAGCTTAGAGCAGTAGGAGATGGAGTCGCTGTGTGTTACAATTTAAGTTACCACTCTGATTAGACCACTTAATTAAACTTTCTGTCATTTCATACGTACCTTTACAAGAAGTCTAACATCTATGTTTTGCTACTTTCATTTTCATTAATAAACATAATGCCACGTAGCAGCTAACAAACAAAAAGCCTCTTCTTTGATAGTGACAGTCCGACTTTGTTGTGTCTTCAAATCTATTCAGGTGTGTTAGCTGAAAGCAAGCTGTACCAGCTCATAAATGTTTTTAGTCACACTGAGCAAACGTTGGCTCAGGGTAACTGAAATTGTAACCTCTGTCTTCCAAGCTGTATGAATTTTGGTTGTTTCATCCTCTGATGGGATGGTTGTAATGGTGGTGACTCCATGCTTGCAGAACACGGGGAACAGTCCAACCACTTTGTGTACGTGTGGTTGTGCAAGTAATGCACCTTCTTCTGTGATAGGGTGGGACAGCAGAAGAGTTGTCCCCAACAGCATCTTTGTGTGAAGGACTTGTATCACAAAACTCTCAACCACATTGATTGTTCATTTAATAGCAGAGTGTAATTAATAAAGGTTAATCATAGATCCCCTCTTCAGATGATACAAAGTTTATAGTCACAAAATCCAAACCCGGACATAGGACTTGTTACGGGGCAGTTTTAAAGAGTAGAAAAAAGCTTTTTTGTTGCAGGAACCCCTGGTTTCCACCCCTAAGCAGCTGGTGCTAAAAGAACCCCAGCAAATATGTTTATTTAATAAATGGACCATGAGCAATTCCAGTGTTCAATATGTGATACTACATACGAGCAAGCCTTGGCTTGCATGTTTTCTTCAAAGGTTGTATACTGATCAAAGACTTACATTCACCTCAGCAACAGGTTCCCCACCTCCTGGCTCAGGTTTGTGACAGAACTTTTGTTTTTATTGTTGTATTTTTCCTCTGGAACTACTGACTTGACTCAATCAAACTCTTGCTGAGAATGCAGTGCTACTCAATGCTACTGTTTGAAAATCTTGCCAGTTAAGAGAATGGCTTCCAAGATCATTATTTTCCCCCAGTACTTTTTCCCCCAGAAGAACCATGGGCCTCCACTTTGGAGGTGGGGTTTTTTTTTTTGTATGCCAGAGTAATTTTACACAGTTTAAAATTCTATCACGCTGAAATTTCAGTATCAGCTAGCATATTCTCACATTCCTTCCTTTGAAAAGGGTTGCAGAGTTTTTAAATATATCACTGTAATACAATGGGAGCAGTTTGCAAGCAGATTAAAACTACTAAAATTACAAATATAAGAGCAGCATGTTTTATTTTGCCCCTGTATAGGCAGATTTAATATGTGAAGGTATTATCCCAGCTCCAGAATAATAAGGAAATGTTAGTATAACTACTGCTGTTTGAAATATTGCTAGCACAGAATAACAATGAAGGAAAGAAAAAACCTGCAATTAAATATTTCTGTTTTCTAAAGAACTTCATAAATATTGTATAACTATTTAACATGTATAAAGGTGCTGACATTTGCTGGAATTGTAATAGATAGGAAAAAACAAACGGACCTTGGACATCAGAACAAAGAAGGCTTTTCTTTGATAAATTTGTATCTCAGTTGATTTACTGTAGTGGAATAAAAAGATACAAGTTCTGACTGAAGCTTCTGACTAAGTGTTTATGAGATGAAATGTTCATCCAGTTATTTCCTCGTAGCAATGAGGAACAAAGAAACACGGGCCTCCTTGCTTGTCCCGAAGAAGATCGTTTATTGTAACGAACTGAGCCCTTTTATGTTCTAGACTTAACCCAAACAAGCACTCACTGGCTGCCTGCCACTGCAGGGTCGCTGTTCTTGTGTCCCTGTACCCAACCAGCTCCCTGATCACGTCGTGTCCATGCGCCTCCCCAGCTGATCACTGCCTCTCGCACGAGGGAAGCACATGCCAGCCATACAGCCCCATGTCTGCTTACAGCACCTGGTTTGTACCTCGCTGGTAGCTGAACCCTTCCCAGAGGGCTTTCTGTTGAGCTAGGGTGAACAGGATTTCTTGTCACCCACATTTCCTAACAATCCATCTGCTTGGAACAGTTAGTTATTTAAAAGCTAGGCTTTGTTCTTCAGGTGCTGCATATATCCAAAAGGAAGTGCCAGGACAGGAAGAAGCTCACAGCACTCAGTTCACAGAGTAGGAGTTAGCATATGGTTAATGAAATGCTTAAATGACAAGGACAGTGCACTGAAACCTGCCATGAGAGAATTTCAAAGACTGTCACAAAAGACAAAGCACTGAAGCTCCACTAATTTGCAGGGACTGGCCTATTCCTGTGGCTGGCTGGAGCAGGGAGCCTCTGTGGTGTGCACAGCTGGCTCTTGGATGTGTTCCCACCATTTTGGCAACAACTGAGAGGTGATGCCCGTCCAATATACAGGGTTCACTGTGAGAACGAGCAGGCTGTTGCTCTGTAATAACTTTGTGTAAATCAAGTTAAGTGCACACCTTGAAGAGGAAATTCAGTTGCTCATCTCTCGTAAAAAGGCACAGCAGCAATAGAAACAGATTTCACAGAGATTGCACTGTCTAGAAATAAAATTTTATGGGAGATATGCATAAGCTCCCAGGAGGGCTGTGAAAAATCTAAAGTCTCTGCCTCAGTGTATAATAATGTAGGTAGTACAGTGATAATGTCACAGCTCCTTGAGCCTGGTGCTCAGAGGCAAGAGCTAAGAGAAGTCCCCACTGAGACAATGAAATAGACCACAATTTGTTTGATGTGTCTCCAACCACTGTTTGGTAATTAATCAGTGCTCCTAATAACAGGAGCTTGTGAGTGCTCCTTGTAACTCCTGGTCACATACAGAATAAGTAGTATGGAATATAACTACTCCCTGGCTTTCTGAAAGGATCTCTTACTTAGGTGAGAGAAAAGAGAGACCTGCTGGCTCCCTAGATAGAGGGGAGTGGTTTATTTTTATTTTTTAAAGAAAAAAACCAATTTATTATTAATTTTAGTCAGATAACTGAGCTCAAATGTAGTTGTAATAACTTTAATGAGGTAATTAATAGATTAACAATGTTCCTGAAGAAAAACAACAAAAACATGCTTTAACAGATGAATTAACTTGGTCTTTTTAAACCACAGAAGACTGGTAAAGCTCACTGAGCATCTGTGCAGTCCACTGGTCTCATTCTTTGCAGTGCTTGCTTCACCTCCTACCAGAAGTCTCTCCCAGGCACTTCATTTTATCTCTGCAGTTGTGAGGCATTTGTGAGTTTTCAAAAACTGTGTCACTGTATGGATCTTTAGCCTGCCTTTTTAGTCAACAGGCATCTGAAGTGCACAGTGAAATGCTTAATCTGGCCCAGCAAAATAAAACATAAATTTGCACTCAGAATTATATATGACCCACTTCTTTGCTTGCAAAGAAGGTCATAGTTCTGAGTGGTTTTTCATTTGGAGACTTCCCAGGCACTAGGAGTTTTGAGCTAAGACTTACCTACATTTGCCCCTATTCCAACACAACAGCACTCCCAAGCGTAGTACATGCAAACCCTGATATAGCAGGTCCTACAGCTTTGCCAGCTGTGTGGCAACTGCATCCAGTCCCTGAGCATGTTTGGATTTTGACCAATATATTAAATTCTGTTTTGAAGCAAGAGGGTGTTAAAAATCAGCTTTACAGGAGGGAATGGAAAGAGCAAATACTCCTTTACTTTGATTTCTGGTATGAAAAGTAAACTTCAGTCAGCAGAATATGAATAAGAGCTAAGCATTCTAGACTGGATTTTTCTCAAACCCCAAAAGAGTTGTTTGCCTGCCAGTGATAAGAACTACAGAGTTTCAGTGCCTCCAAAGGAGCTCTTTCCCCCCAGGGCAATGGACAGTTTCACCAGGTAGCCTGAACTGTGGCATGAAGGTTTCAGTCTCTTCCACTGAGAAACGATGGGCATCTTATACTTAAGTACTGGATATTTGTTGCAGTTTCTAAAACTTAAGCCAAAAAAAAAAAAAAAGGATAATTCTTCTCAAAGAGTTTCAGTGTGAAATCTGAGCCTATTACAGTGTGCTATAGCAAAAGGAAAACCAACCCTTATCCTAGGGAGCTCCCAGGTTTGTATTTATGATTAGATGAAAAAGGGAAGAAGAAACAAACCAAAGAGAGGAGGATGAAAGAATAAGTTTTCAGTGAAGACAAACATTGTGTGGGTGGGGAGGAGTAATTTCATCTCCTTGCTCAACTGTAGTCTAGATTTTTAAAATCTTATCAGCTCACCATGTCTCCTTTTTAAGTTAACAGTAAATCTCAAAATTACTTCAGTGAATGCAAGATTAGCCCTACTGCTTGCTAAATGTCAAAAGCTAAGTCACTTGAAAATTGATTTGAAAGCTAATCACGGGGGTGCTAGGCAGAAAGCTTTCTTTCACACTCCTAGGTTTCAATTCTTGGAGGGAAACAACACTAAACTCACTTTGAAGACCTTATAAAACCTGTCCTTGCAAAATCGTTTTTGCTTTCCTCTCCCAGGGAATATGATTCAAACAAACCACATCATACATTCCAATTCCATACTATTGAAAAAGAGAAGCCTTTCAGAGAATTCGGCACAGCTTCTGCCACTAGAATTGTAAACTCACATAAAACCCTGCCAAAATATTACTTTTTAAATTCATACTTTTTAAAGCCTTTTGTTGACATCACAGCATTTTATCAGAATATAGGTTTCCCCTTCTCTGGCTCTCATGGCCACACCACACTACTTAGCAGGCTTTAAACAAAGTAAGGAAGGCAAATAAACAAACTTGTGGAGGAACAGATTGTTTAGCTGAGATTTTAATTGTGTTACTGCACTCCAGTGAATGGAGGCAATACTGCAGAGCCAGTAGCTGAAGTGCTGCAAGGGTAAGCTCTGCAGTTTTCATCTCCTCTTTGAAGGCCTTTCTCTTCACCTCTACCAAGACTGATCATAGAAGATTAAGGAAGAGTCTAGACAGGACTCTAGGGAGCAGAAGCAGCAGTGGAATACTATGAACATAACCAATTTTTTTCCAAATTGAATTATTCTTTTCAAGGCTTCCGTACTGCTAGAAAAGAAAAATAAAAAAAAATAATACCTCCTTACGTAAAGAAAAAATAAGCATAGACATATCGTAAATGGAAAGAATCTTTTTAAGGAATTTTTCATGCTTTGAAGATTTTGTATTTCAGATGGTAAGTGATACGATAAGTATATGATACATTCAGCACATGAGTAAATGCAACCCCAAACTGAATCTTCAAAGGAAGCCTGAGAAAGCTTTAAAGAGGACAAATGGTTATATCCCTTCCTCCTGGTTTACTGATGGAAGGCCTCTGAAGCCGTAGGTCATTCTGTGAAAGCCTGTTACTAAATCTGAGAGATTCTGCCTGCTGAGGGTCACTTAAAGAGCCCTGCCCTTCTGCTTAGGGACACCGACATCTGCACAGTCTTTCATCTCAGCTATAATCTCAGCACAACTGCAGATATAGGGATCTTTAGGTTAGCACCACTGCACTCCCTGCAAATCATTCATCTTTGAGTCCTTGCTGAGGATTGATTGAAGGCACAGCAGTCTGGCACATAAAGCATGTATGTGTTTCTGTGTTTTTCAGACCTGTGATAAGTCAGAGTTGAGATAAAATGATAGCCATTAGTCACCACAGAGGCCCTAACTCCAAGATTTCACTGGGACAGAGTGATGAAATTGTGTGAAACCAATAGTAGCAGCCAGCAGACATTTGCTGAAGAATGGAGACAACATTTAAATACAGAACCAAAGCCTCAAAACGAACAAGAAATGTGGTAATCTTCATCCCTCCATCTGTAGTCAGTGAGCACTTCTTGTTTCTCTCAGTTCATACTCTTGACTGTGGACAGGACCCCTCATGCTCAGTCTCGGAACTGAAGCCATGTCAGTGCATGTCTGTTACCCAGTATAATTCAGTAATAACGAAAGAAAGATCCAATACATTATCAACAGCCACAGTCTAAGGACTGTGTCAACCACAAAACAACACTTGACAGAAACAAAATGAGCTGTATTGCAGAGAGGCCTCGTGTCTTTAACAACAGCAGCAGAAAAATTTCAGGACATGGGAGATCAGACAAGATGCCATCCCTTTTAAAAGCAAATGTTCTCATTCTCCAAGTTGAAGTAAAGAAGCATCTGAGGATCTTGCTATTTCTTTGTAAGCACAGCAGAGCCTTGTCTTTGCTTCATACTTATAACCCCCAGAGCAGTTGCTCCCAATCTGAAGAAGATTTTTTATGGACCTGCTGCAGACATACCCATAGCTACAGCTTTAATGGAGTGTCAAGGCTGAACAGTACTGCTGTGTGGGCGAGGGATCTATTTTAGCTTATATTGTGTTATAACATAAAAGCTTTACTTCTCAGTTGAGCTGGCCTCTGCCCTTCCTCTGCTGCCCTGATGTCACTGCTGGTGGAACCGCACCCATCCTTCAGCAGGTCTCTGCGGCATCGCACTCACCTCATCTAATCCTGCTCTGAGCAAGTCTGTGCAGCCTGGCACCAATAACCCTGGCAGCTCTGGATTATGAGCAGTACCTACAAGATGACCATGTTGAGAAGTGATTTCACTAGGTCAAGCATTGTACAAACACATGGTAAGAGACAGAGCAGCTTAAATAAACAGGGAGAGGATTGTGGAAATCCTCATTTAATAGGTAGAGAATAGAAGGACTGAAATTCAGTGATTTCCTTCACACAGACAACAGGAAATACAGGTACCAGAATCCCTGTTTGCTGCTTTGAATATCAGACAAGTTTTCATCACCTTTCCTCACACAATCTTAAAAAAAGATCACTTTGAACTTCGGGAATTCACATGTGGGATTATTTGGATGCTGAAGTGCATCTGCGAATGCTAGGATGGGACAGAGTCTGGCAGCAGAAGGCTGCCTGGGCCTATCTAGAAAGAGAGTAGGGGATTGTTAAGAGTGGGCTTCTAGCCTGTTCCTGCTGGTAGGACATTCACTGCCACTTCTTACCCAAGTACAGTAGGAGAGTAGTTGCTTAGTGTCGGGAAGGACAGCAATCTTTGTTCCCATTAGAGATACCTGCAGCCCACTCAGCTGGTTAAATGGGGACTCTGATGTGCTGCAAGGCCCATTACAGGAAACCTGTGACCTTTCTGAGACACCTCTGTGAAAATCTAAGCCCCGAGGGAAATTTGTAATCTTCCAATCAGTGGTCTATTTTAATCACAATTGTTTCTGTTGCGGCTTCTTCTGTAGCAAGGGCATCAGACGACACAAAGCATGGTGAACTGTTGGGCAAAATCACCTGATTGCATCCAGCCTTGATGATAATATTGCCAAATGCTAGTAAATCACCCTGAGTCACCTCTGTGATACCTGTTGAAGAGCAGCAAGGAGAGCTGTGCTCTTCTAGCACTGGTCAAGGGGCCTTTTTAAAATAATCAAAGCATTGTTGCTTCAAAAACAAACGTGTGTCTCTGGGCCTTTCAGTGGGATACCATTGAGATTGTCCCAGTCTCCCCCGCTTGCCTCTATGCAGCTAATTTTTGAGGCAATGATCTGCAGTCTAACAAACAATAAAAATCAATGCTTTCGCTTGATGCTTTCATTTCATGTGCACGGAGGCCCAGTTTTCATTGCTGACTGATTAAATGTGGTGGTAAAATGTACAGTGTGGTGGTTCTCAGTACACTCATAGCAACCCTTTGAGGAGAGAACACTCACGGGGTGGAAGTGTGGGTGTGTTTAGGAAGAAGCCTGATATAGACTGTTTCACCTTCTGCTTGCTCCCCTGGAATAACTCTGTCTGCTATTATTTAGAAGAAAAAAATAAAAATCAACTTACATATTCTGTTCTGTAGGGGCAATTTTTTTCCCCTGCAATGCAAATATGCTTTAATATCAAAAGGAAAATGAAATGCAGAGGGAGAAGGGCCAAAATAATCATCCAATAATTTTATGCCATGGTGAGCCTCTCAGTTCCCATTGGTCACCCCTTCTCCTCCTTGCACCTTGGAAGCTTTAATTGAAGTGAGTGTAGTATATTCATTTTTAGCATAAGGTAATGGGCTAATAGGCAGAGAAGGTCAAAGTACTTTAGGCCAGTCAAGAGAGGATGTAATTAGACATTAAGGACATGTAGTAGATTAAAGAGCTGATTGTGTTTTTAGAAGTTCTTTTTAAGATCACAACTCCTAGCCGTAAAAAGGGAAAAGTGTACTATTTCTTTATCTAAAGACAAAATTATTGTCTTTAAAAAAGAAAATGCAAGGATTTGTAGAGTCAGCACAGCAAAGCATTACCTAGCTCTGGTTTTATTAGGTAATAATTTTTTGGCTTATATACTTGCATTTGGCTCAATTAAGCCATAAAGGCAGAACTTCAGTGAGCTACTGATGAAGCAGTTGTATCCTAAAGCAAAGTCTGAAATTTTTTTCCAAAGCTTTCCTATAGAGAAGTTGACTCTGAAGAAGAATTTCAGTCCATGGAAAAGAATAGGCTCATTTGGGCCATTTTAAAAATTCTTTTACATTCAGTAAAAATGAAGACTACAAGAAGATTACTAAATTCGTAACAAGAACTGTTCCTGTAGCCTATAAAGATGTCTAAAGATGTCTGAGAGCATCTCCTGCTATAGTCTAGTGAGCAAAATATTTTCTGTATGATTCCTCAGTTCTCCTGTGAGAGACAGTATCATAATCCCACTATCTACCAGCTCCCATCTCTAGTATTTTCTTGCTGCAGTTGAAGCCTGTGTGATTCTGCACTGGCAAGAAATCAAACTATTCAATTGAATTTAGCTGCATTTAACATAATCATTTCCAGCAGATCTAATTCTATACAGCACTCTGTGCTGTGGTCAAAATGGGTATTTAGAGCAGTGATTCCAGAAGTTGGCTCCTGTCCTGTGCATAACTGTAGTTATACTCTAAGGTTATGGTATTTTATGTAATATAAGTACTACATAGTATTATGATGTCCTGTTAGTTCTAAGGATTCCTAACACCTTTCTGTTGCAATGAAATAAAGATGAAAAATGATGCTGTATTTACGACCAATACAACATGAATGCTTCCTGTTTGGTAGTAGCATAATGAAACTTCTAAATCAGGGTCTAATTTTGCTGTTACAAGTAGAGTGAACATAGTATTACTGTGTGACAATACTGCAAGACATAGCTTATTCTTGACTGAACTTGACTGTATACAGATCTGCACAATTTTTTCTATTATGAAAACAAGGCAGATGGGTTTGATATGTGTATTCATAAAGTTGGGTGCTTAAGTATTTTCTTGAAAATAGCTTAATCTTTCATTTCCAAGCACTCATAGTCCATCCTATCTGTCCTCCTTCCTTCTCTTCTTCTTGACAGAAAGAAATACATCTTTGTTCGTACTGCAGATACATGTATGAAAAATAAACTTCCTCACTGGCAAGTAAACCCAAGAACAATGTTGCTAGCAGCTGTTGTGCTTAAAGCCCAGTGGAGAACACTGTTCCCTTATGAGCTCTCAATGCTCTTCTCAACATCAGTAATCAACACGCCAGAACAATGTATTACAAACTCAAAAGCCCAGGCCAGGAGACCACAAAAGCTCCTCTGTCTTGTGCGAGGGAACTGAAAAGAGGCTTTCACAGTGCTGGAGAACATGCTGGCAGACTGTGCCAGTTCAGAGCCCTCAGTGTTCCGGAAGATGTTTATGTACAAGAAGGGTAAATCTTGTCTAATCCTTGGTTCAGAAGCTACTATAACTGTTATTTTTTAAAAATGAGAAGAATCATATGTATGTGTTGAAGACGACAATTGGATAATTACAGCCTACTCAGTGGCTGAGGCATTGAAAAGGCCTTTGTGCTCCTTCCAGCAGAAGGACATCTTATCTACTCTCACAAATAAAAAGCAAGATGTATCCATTAAAAACAAACAGAAACCTATTTCCTCCTATTTTATAAAGTAGTTATTTCTGTACTCAATTATTTTTGCAAGCAAAAAGTTATAAAACCAAAGAGTTTGATTAACAACAGTGGTGTGTTTTCTTAAAGATGAAAATAACAACCTAATAAGCACCCAGTTCTTTGATTTTCACTTAAGTTTGTAACTGTCAAGTTGTTGAGAAGAGTTAAGCTTCCATTGGGTAAAATGGCACCAAAGTAAAAACAAGTGACTTCTCACTGCATTGTCCATCTAAAAAGGAAGGTACTTACTTGGGTTTTCAGGAAGTCTTGCAGTGGAAGCATTGCCCTACAGTATGTCAGAGAGAGGAAGATCAGCTTGCCATGCAGAATCCTGGTTTTTGTAACTTTATTTTAAATGAAATTACATTCACATACAGCCCAGCTTTATTAGCAGACATTTAAACAAATGTTTAAAGCTAACTCCTATAATTAATCTCTTAGCTTCATAATTCTTTTGCCATTGATATTATGAACTCGGACTAAATTCACCCTTCAGCATTACCCTGATTCAAAATCCCAAGCATGTTAAAAAAATACAAAAATGTCTAAAATTTCACTTTCCAACCTAACTTAAAAGAGTAATAAAACTGCTGAAATGCTGTCATTAAAAAGCCACATTGACATGATTTACAGCTGTACAAATTGTTGTTTAAAACAAGCATTACTGGATAAGTGATCAAAGCAGTGCTAAAGATTTGAAGAAATTTTCCCACTGCCCTTAAGTAGACTTTTCTGGCTAAGTTACAAATAAAAACCACTTTGAAAACATACTCTTAAATTCACCAGAATAAAAAAAACCAACCCCAAGTAAGTGTGCCTGAGAGAAAAGAGAAGGCCATATTCTATGGTGCATACTCACGCTCCAAATTCCCGGAAATGCTACCGAAACCAGGGGTTTCGTTGCTTTTGATGTGCTTGATATTTTTCTAAGACCTGCACAGAAAATTAGAAAGACATCCTACACCTGACAAGGGGAACAGTCTGCATGCTGAAGAAGAGCTGAATACTGCTGAGTAAGGCAACTGAGGTGAAGTATGGCTTAAGAGCAATCTGGTTAAGGCAGAGTATGTGTTTTTGAACCTGTTACTTTTGCTTCCACTTCAAAGCACTAGTGCACTATAATGTGTTTAAGAGCTTTAGTTAAAAAGACCTGGTGGAGCTGGAGCTGGTTCAGAGAGAAATCTAAAGGAATTCATTACAATACGCTAGACAGTCCCTCAAAAAACCCTTTGTTGATTTCATATTCTAACCGTATTCAGCTAAAAGCTCCACACATATATGTATTAACAAGGTAAACAAACATGCTAATCAAAGCTTTCTCAAAATATCCATCCATTCTTTGCCCCCTGTGAGCCACAACTCCCACTGTGGATCAGACATTATTTGACATTTTCAGTGAGTGCAGCAATATGTAGGCCTAGTAATTAAATCAGGTGCTTTCTTTGCAACAGATAGTTAGTCTTCTGTCAGGCCAAATTCTGCACAGTATTATGTTGACCTTAATCTAAAGGAATTTCTGTGGCATTAGTTTGGATTTTTAAGTGAAGACAGGATTTAGTCTGTTTTAGCACATTAAAATAAACTGATCCACAGCTTCTCTTTGAAGAATCAGTAGATTAAAGGAAGTGTATTTCTTTCTTTTAAGATTAAAGATTGATGGCACTTTCTGTAATTACTACTGGAAAAGCCCCACTCACCCCATTTGGCCAGTTTACAATTATCATTTATCCTTTCCAGTGCTAAGGATTCCTAGGTTATTCAAAGAAATACATCAAAGCTCAGGAAAGTGTAACAACAGATGCATCGTATTGCTGCATAAGCTTATGCTTAAGAATACTAGAAAGTAGCTGGGCTCTGATCATTCTTTGGCTTGAAGCTGGAGTCTCCTTGGAGAGATCAGTTCTTCCATTTGTTTGAGTCCCAAGCCAGGAACCAGCCTGTGAATGTGGGGGGTTCATGCCCTTGCTTCACGATTACAATGGGGGTTCCCTTATCTCTGCCAGAAGGATCTGTTTCAATATAGCGTTTGGCTAAAAACAGAGAGGAAATAAAACATGGAATATATTAGTTCATTCCTTTGGTATAAAAAATACATTAAAAGCCATAGTGAAAGAACACAGGGCTGCTAAAATACAGTATTCAATTAATTATTTCAAAGGCAATGAGATGATCAGGTAAATGCTGATTTTTCCCAGATGGCAGTGAAGGAATTTTCCATGAAGTTAAAACAGAGGGGTTGTTCTTCTGATCAGTTTGTTGCCATACAGCTGGGTTTTGGCTCTTAAACAGGAGAAAGCATTTGCTGGTGCTGTGAGGATGCACAGGCTTCATTCCCATTCTGTCCATGTAAAAGCCAGTGAGTGTAGTTTCCCTTGACATCTCAACATGACATCGATACATAGGAAAACACAGCCAGGTAACCCTCGCTGCTCCAGGGAAATACATGCAAGGGTTTTCAGCACGAACTTTGTCAGAATAGCTCAGCTATATGAAGTCACACCAGGGATGACACATGATTTTTCAAGGAGGTACGTGCCATGTAAGTTGCCTTGATTTGTTCTATTTGTTTTGTAATTGGAATTTCCTCCTGCAAATCTAAGTTAGTGAAGGGTGGCACTATAAGGACTTGCTGGCAATCCTTTCTCTATATACATTATTGAGGGTGCAGGTCAGTAGGGACCTCCTTTTAAATTCCTTCTCTTTTCAGTGCAGTTACTCCTCTTAGGGCTCTCCTACATATGATTTTAAAAGCTCTGCAGCCCAATAATGCTATCTTGATTAATTTTATCCTTCAGAAACTTACAGTTTTAAAGTGCATTTAAAGGTGAAAATAATCATCTCCTGTATTAAATCCTAGTAAGCTCAGTAAGACTTTGAGTACTGTAAACATAACTAGATTTCTTCTACATCATATTTTCCTCTTCGTTAAGTAATATGGATGCTACTTCACTCAGAAATCTGCCAAATTGATTTGATTTACCCGATCTAACGGATTCCTGTCGCTCAGTTTCATTAGCGTCCTTCCCAATCCAGATGAAAACCTGCAAACAGAAGAAAGATATAACTCCCCTGGTGTTGTAAGGATGTTGTGTATAGCTGGTAAAGTACGAAACAGTTGATTCCTTTAGGAGAAAGAATATACACTATGAAAAGACTGCAGAGATACAGAGCTCTCACAAACCACAACTGACGGGTTTTTTCTCCCTTTTGAGAAAGTGTAGTTATGCCCTCTGAAATGTCATTGCTCTCTATGACACTGGAAGGCCAGACCTTTATTCATTCTGATGAAAGGATCTCTAACTACCTTTTCCATAGGTATCTTTTACACTTTTCTGAGGAAATTGCTCTTTGGGTGCGGGTAGTAATACTGTCTCTGGTGTGAACCCTGTGTGCACATCAACATTTGCACCCTGTGATATGTGCTACCCTGGGTGACTGCTAGATGGCCCGCTGAAAAACCCAACAACCAGAGCTTTGATCTGCAATCCCCCATACCCCTTTTTTTTTTTTTTCTCTCTCCAGGATTCTCCTGGAAACCAGCTACATGTCCCAAGACTTCTTACCTGAGTCGGTATGTCATAAATACTTTCCATCCAGCTCTTCCCCACCATCCCCCATCACTCCTTTTCACATGGACCATGGACATTCCTCATTATTTCCAAAAACCTCAGCCTTTTGTTCCTTAAGGCTTAGGCTGAAGAAGACATATAGGGTGTGGACCTTCTCCCCTTTCCCTCCAAGAGGAGAGGAAGGGCAGAGAGAATATACTGTGAGAAACAGATGCGTTCTCTAAATCTGCAGTGAGTTTGCCTGTCATTCAAAAAGCTCTCCACATTTTCAGTTTTCAGTGAACTGGGAAATGATGGAGATTCTTTCTGTCATCCTCCATTCAGTTTCTAATACGAAGAAATTTTTGTAAGGGTCTAGTGTTGGTCCCTTTCTCTACTAGGATTTTTTGTAGATGCTCCTGCTACATGGATTTAGTGGATTCTAAATATGTTTACTGCAGTAACTTTTTAAAAAAATTAATAAATTTTTGTGATAAAGTCAAGAATGCTATTGAGAACCTTTTCAGAACACTGCTGGCGCTTGTACTCTTACAGCCTCCATTGGTTTAAATCAGAAGTGCCTGCCATGGTCTCATATTATGCTTGGAAATTCAGTCACATGTGTGAGCACTAGAACATCATATAGCTCAAAAAGTATAGCTCTTTTTGGTATAATTTAAAGAAAACAAAACTGCTTCCATTCTGTCAAGATGATTGTTCCTCCCATCTTACAAACGCAGTGATTAAGAATAAATTATCCCTGTTATCACAAAAAGCCATGGTCAAGTGCACAGTTCACCTGCTCCCAAGCATCCAGCAACATGACATCATCTTCAGCCAAGTCGTCCTGAGTGAACTCTCCTGGGACCTCTTCAATCTAGAAAGGATAAAATGTTTTGAGGTTGCTTTTTTTGTTTGTTTGTTTTTAATGATTTATCAAGATATACAACTTTGCAAAGACCTAAGCTATTTTAATCGTGATTAGTGCAGAGGCTGATGAACAATTCTTCTGGCTCCTACAGGATCAAGGCCTAAACTGATTTGATGAATATGTTAAGGGTGTTTCTCTGAAATGAAACAAATCACATAATGGCATGTCCTATAAAATCAGCTCTCAGTTTTTCAGAATTGGTAAGATATCCTCAGGAGAGGCAAAGATCTGCATTGTAATTGTTGACTACTGTTAAATTTGGACTGAGGTCTGCCAGAAGAAGGAAACAGGGAAATTTCTATAGAGCACCTTGAACCAACCAAGCTGATATCAGCTGATACATTCATGCAGCTTACATTCATTAATAAGGAAAAGACTGCTTTGGTTTGCAGTGGGTGAGCTCAGTGATGAAATACACACCCAACCAAGCTTCCAAGTCACTTGACAATGGGACATTACAGTTGGTTAAGCCATTGAAGTTTAGTCCCCAGAGAAAAGGCAGACTGCTTGCTTCTTCCAAGGATGTACAGGCAGATAGAAAGGCAGTTTAATATTATTTTGTATGAGAAGGAGAGATAATAATGTAGCTAATGGCTCCTACTTTTAAAGGATTGTCGAGGGTTTGGCTATGTGTGGTCATGTAGGAGTGCTAAAGGGACGATAAGCAGATGGTGAAAAATACATTCCTTTTCCCCACCCTGTGTTATGGTGGCCAGAGGGTCAGAGTGGTCTGACCTGCCTCTTCTGGGACCTCTAATGGTGGTGATTCAATTACTAGAGAAATGCTACAGGGATTTCACAGAATTTGGAGGGAATTTTAAATAAAAAGTTAAGTCCATAGCTCCCAGCAGATTACTACAGAGAGGTTGGTTCCTATTACTGTATTTCCCAGGAGTATTTTGGAAGCTTGTTAGAAGAATACACTTTGCTACTCTCATAAGATTTTAAAGTCCTTATTAAAGGATCCTATTTGTTTTATCCCTCTCCAAATGACTGGGCTGTGCCTTAAGGAGACTGCCAGCTGTGTCCCCTACCCAAAAATGAGTGCGTCCTTGCCAACTGGTGACACAGCATTGCCCTCCCGGAATACAGTAAGCAATTAAGCCTGAATCACAGACTTAATACCCAGTGCATAGCTCTGGGTATTTCTGCCACGGAAGTAGGTCTTCCTACCTCCTTGAGCACAGGCCAATACCTTAAAGGCATAATTACACATCTTAAATCTCTATGGAAAATTTCAGACTGCTAGGGATTTTTGGCAAGCAGCATTTCTTTTCCTCGCCACCACTGTCAAACACGTAAGGGGCAAAGCACTGACCTGCATTTCCTCAGCAAATTGATAGCAATCTGGTGATGCTCTGCAAGAATGAAATTGCTTTTGACTGGGCAAATGCCTTATATTTTTGCATCTGCAAGCCTCTATTTCCTGGCTGGTGCAGGCTCTGCATGCAAACTTCTGCAGTATTAATTATTCTTTTTATCCATTGCATTTGGGTAGTTTAAAGCACCAAATGTCCACTCTCTAGCTCATGCCAAGCCTGGCTAACTACGCCGGATCCCCAAATTCATTTAGTGACCACTGATTTCCAATGCAAAATATACCAGGAACTATATAATTAAATGGAGAAGAAAGTATTCATCACATACTCACAATAAATCTGCCTGTCTTATTAGAACAACCATACAAGCGAGGGGGATGATCTTCAGCCTTTGTCAAGAGTTGTGATGAAGTCTGGTATTCTTTTTTACCTCCAAGTGCTTTCCAGAATTCCTCTAAAATACATAATATATAATTTATTCACCAGCTGATTTAACATTTGATGTATTAGCTTTTTAGATAGTGTTTCAGAAATCCCCAAACAATCTCTTTGCTGTCTCAAAGATGAATGCATTTTCTTACAGTACTTTCTGCAGTTTGTCAAAATACCGGTATCAGTTGCATATCTACAAAGAATCATAGAATTGTAGAATGGCCTGGGTTGGAATGGACCTTAAAGATCATCTAGTTCCAATGCCCCTGCCATGGGAAGGGACATCTTTCAGTACACCAGGTTGCTGAGAGCTCCATCCAACCTCTCTTTAAACACTGCCAGGGATGAGGCATCCACCACTTCTCTGGGCAACCTGTTCCAGTGCCTCACCACCCTCACAGTAAAGCATTTTTTCCTAATATCTAACCTAAACCTACTGTCTCCATGCAGTCCTGTGTATTTTTAGCTGTCTGTTAGCAGTCATGTGGCCTCATACGAACCTGGTTCCTGGCCTTCATTAATCTTAGCAGTTTGGCATTGGAGAACATTGGCAATGTATTGAGCTCCTTGTTCCTCTTCTTTGCTTGCTCCTTTTCCTACCCAGGTGTAGCCAGAGTTGTTTGGCAGTTTCAGAACAAAGACATCATTAGAGTTTAGTGACGCTGCATCAACATCAACCTAAATGAAAAAAAGAAATTGCTTTATTCTTCAAATTTTCAAATAATGTAATTACTATTTTGCATGTTTATATAAAATGTGTGGATGTGTTAATCTGCTATGCTTTTGGTCTTCAGTCCTTCCCTAGTTTTATACTGATACAAATTAGAGAAGAATTTAAGACAGGGAACTGACTTGCAGGCCAAAACCTAGGACTGTTTGCAGTAAAAAAGACCATCTCATAGGGGTTGCTGACATCTTGTCTATTCTTTGTCAACTGACTGTTCACTGTGTGTATTCTTACAGTTCCTCTGAATGATGTAGACACATTCCAGCCAGCTACAGCATATTCTCTTTGGTTTATTGGATGGGTTAGTCAAATACAGCATTGGATTTGGAGTTCTGTGTTCCTACCAGATGTGACTACCCAACAAGTGTAGTCAGAGAGCAGCTCATGGCAGCTGTATAATTTCCCACTGGGAATGACAAGATTTACTAAGATTTATTTAGCAGGTGACCTTACCTCTGCAATCCTAGTAATGGCTGCTAGGTTCCTGCGGATTTGGAAGAGTCGTGTCGGTGGAGCAGGTTTCTGACCTTCCTTCTTGGACGTCCCATCCTTGTAGACAATAAGGGGTTTGTTTTTGAACAGGCTCAGTAAATGCGCAGGCTCTTTGCCTTGAGTGACTCGGATCTGTACATATGTAAAGAAATGCAATAAAAGAAACAAAAGGACACAAGTGGTTATTTTTGGTCTTTGCTGAATAGCTTAGGGGATCTTAGCCAACAACGCTAAGTATGTTAGCAAAAACGAGAAATGGCAAGCTGAGAAGATCTAAAAATACAGTTCCAGACATACAGAGTTTGAGCGTTTGTGAGATTTTTTTTGTCAATCACGCTGACACAAAGATAAGAGTCAAACTTCTAACACAATATTTAGCTGATTAAAATGGCTGCTACCTACTGTAATAAGAAAATCAGTCATTTTCAAAAGAACTGTCATTTCATAGTGTTTTATAGAATGACTTACTTCTCCTGAAAAACTATCTTGGAAGTTTAGGTGCCCTGTATTTAAGCAGAAGAGAATGGTTGTTAATTTTATTCATTATTTCTATACATATTTTGTCTGCAAGGGGATGAAAAAGAGTAGCATAAATTTCTCATCCAGAGGATAAAATGGATGACAAAAATGAACTTCCATTACAGATGTACAAGATGCTACTGCCATCTAAAAAAACACATTGCACTATGAAGAATGACTATTATTAGGTTTATGTATGATAAAAGTTATTTGTATGCAACCATTTAATCTTCCTTTATAACAGTACCACTGGCCAAGGTAGAGGGTTACAAGTCCCTGCCTTTCTTCCCCAGAAAGAAAGGGAAAAAAGGGAATGAGACATGCTTTGTAGCCAGCAGAGTAGGAGAAGCAGAGAGGCTTCAGTGAGGCCTGTGGCAGCTGAGGGCCGGGGTGCCCAGAAGGGTGGCTGCAGCTGGGCAGGAGCAGGTGCTTTTACTTATTTCACAGGTACATAGACTGCTATGCTCGTCTGGTAAGGATAACCTAGGACACATAAACTTGTAAGGGACAAACTGCAGCAAGATTTTACAAACGGGGGGAAAAAAACCCCTTAAACCACAAAAAACCCCAAAAGACAACAACCCAAATAAACTCAAAAAAACCCAAATCCCCCAAACTGCAGAGTGAAACACATTTTTGCAAGCCCAGCGTTTTAATAGTCATTTGTACTGTCGTGCCATCTAGTGACCACATAAAATAATACACTTAAAGTTTTCAAATAACGCTGATAGAGATGTTAGGCACAGGTAATATACCCTATTTGTTTACATAAAAATGCACACATATATACATATGTGCATATATATACACATATGAATATGCACACACATACATATTCCTAAACTCATTGCAGGCTAAAAGTACTTTTAAGTATCATGTCTACTACAGTGAAATGGATCTCCCTCAGCTTTAAAGAAAGACTTTGTAAGCACGTTATTACTGCTGTTGTTAGTAGTAATATTGTTATTACTTTAAGATTAACATTAGCCTTAGGTATGAGGCAGGACAACATTGTGCTGGACACTGCCCAAATATAGGACACATGTTAGGAATAGTTCAAGCAGTAATTACCTAAAAGTGTTCTAATCCTTAATATAATTTCCATCAAAAATCAGAACTGATTAGTGGCTAAAAGTATGGGTGGCCATCTGAATTAACTGTACCTTGTTGGGTGGGGGAAGCCTTTTGCTTTTGCAATTAAGAAATGGGAATCACAGAATTATCTCCTGCTGCCTAGAAAAATTCTGTCATCTTACAGCTTGAGCTTTTCTGTGAAAAGAGACCTCTCAGGTCTTCACCTACCCACCACTTCTCAGTAGTGATGAAAGGAGAGCACACCCAGTGAAGCTAAGGACTAGCTTCTCTACTCACACCCCTTAGCTGCCAATGTCCTGTGCCTTGCCTTGCATACCCCATTTCTGCACGTGAGGATGTGCATCCTGCTTCCATGGAGCTGCAAGCACTATGGGATGGGAGGGAAAACCCAAGTTATGTTCCTCACTGAGGCAAGGAAAAGACAGACCCTGTTGCACAATTCCAGCAGGGTTTCCTCTTCTGTCTGTCATGTGGCTTTCAGATCTCCTCATTTTGGCCCTCTAAAAGTCAGATGTCTCATCTGGGCTAAATACCATAACTTCCTCCATAGTCAAAAGGAGACAGAGGAGCTCCCACAGGGCTATTGACTTGTCAGACTCCTGCTCTGGAATGAGTTACCCTGGAACAGTCTTATTATTCAGTCTCCACTGGCCATGCACAGGGTCTGTAAGTCCTGTCAGGACTGAAACCTAATTTTAAAACAGTGGAAATCAAAGGAAAGAAAAGGCAGTTTTAGGTTCTGGTATATCTGTGTTCTTTTGGACAACTGCATACAGAAAGGATGATTCAAATGGGCAATCTCTGGCACCTTTAACAGGATCCCATGGTGCTTGGCTTGATACAGACCTGAGCAATTGGCATTTCCAGTCTTTAAATGCTAGCTCCTCCTTTCAGTTCTCATCAAAATTTGCATATATCACATGCTCTGTTGGACTTTATCCAAAAGACACTAACCTGCACAGCCTGATCGTTTAACGACCGATCCAGCTGAACAGTCAGAAATGCAGATGCAGTCAGTTCATCTTTTGTGGCATGGGCTCCTTGCCTGAGGAAGACAAGGAGAAAGACAATGGTTAAATTCAGCTTCAAAATAACCCAGAGCTTGTGCTGTATGACAAACTCACAGTGAACAATCTTACATTTAGATGTGTTCTACTCAAAAGGACATAAAGTCAACATAATACCCACACTCTGCAGGTCTGTGCAAAGGCGACCAAACATACCATGTATAGATGATCTGCCCTCTAGGGTAGGTGTAGAGGATAATGTAACAGTCACCCCCATAGAACTGTCCATATGTCTCAGGTCCCACAGGAACTCGGCCACTGCTTTCCACACGCCAGATCTGGGGAAACAGGGAAATCGCTGGAGACTGCTGAACTTATCCTGAGACTCTCCACAAAGCATTTTACTATCTTATCCCTTGAGTGTCCTTTCTGTTTCCAAGTGTTATTGAATAGAAACAGGTAGGATTCTCCATGAAGTAGGTAGATACACCCTGTGCCCACTGAATTAATGTCAACCATCAACAAGGGCCTGCAATACACTTTTCTTTGTCTCGATGTTTTATTGACACACGATCACTTCATAATGCTATGCTGAACTTACTTTCTTAACATCTTAAGGTGACAATACGACACAGCACAACATTACGATCCATCATAAAACTAGCATATCATTTTGGAGGGGCACACTGCAGTCAGATAACACACTGTTAGGCAGATTTCTTCCTATTTAATTCACTACAGCCCAGTTCAGCTAACAATTGGCTGCTCAAGCCTATGGACCATCCCAAGCGTGAGGTCAGAAACCTACAAAATACAGCAATGAGACTGCAGGTATTCATCCCTTCTTTTTCTTCCAGAATCCCTACATGCAATTGGCATTCAACAGGCCATGCTGATACAATGCCATGCCAGCCCTGTGTAGTCCAAAGATAGTCCTCAAGTGGGATATGGACAGATCTAGAACAACTGTAAAGTCATCTTCTTCTCTCCAAATCCAGGCTACCTGAGAGACACACTAGGGACAAAGAAGGTTCCTCTAGAAACCAGATTGCCTACATAAAGACATAGAACGGATTTCTGATTCCAAGCGCAAGTCTTCCCATTCCAGATTTCAAGCTGATATGAGCTTCAAGTTTTTCCTCTAGAATAAGGATCATATTTGAAGTAAATATTTACAAGGTATTGTATAGAAGGGGGAACATTTCTGCTGTTTGATATCTCTTCATGACTGGTACATCTTTCATAAGCTCCAGAAGAACACAACCCAGCATACAGCCGATATTCACCTTCTACTTCAAAGTATCTTTTCTGATGCTAGAAGTAACACTCCCACTAATGTAGTGTTAATCTAAACGACAGTATGAAAATTAAAACACAGACTAGCAGCCTAGCCCATTACAAGTAGCAGAATACATTAGTTAGGTAAGATACCATTTATTACAACACAAAAATTACCTCTACTTTCCCTGAACCATCATCTACCATGTTATGCTGCGCAGCCATTTGTGGAGACTCGTGTAACTTGGTAGCATCAAATTCAATCTGCTCAATTTTAGCCACTCTCTCTGTGACATATACTTTGCCAAAGCCATCGCTTTGATCTTTATCCTTCCAGTCTTTGAAAAACTGTTTGAAAATTGGCGTTTCACCTCCTTCAGGAAGGACTTGAATCTGAAATGAAGACAGACACATGAAACAGAAGGAAAACAAAACTGACATAGTTACTCAAAAAGAAACTCTCCGAGATTATATGTGAAAAATTGCCCTTATGTTTTATAAGCTCTTAAAAATACTTTTTCTGCTGACTTAGAAGTAATGTCTTTAACAGAACTCATGCTCTCCTGGTATCACCTCCATAAATAGATCGCACCTGTGTGTTGGCAGGATAATTCATCTGCTGTATGAATTGTTCAGCATTCTTCATAGCAGCTTTTCTCTCTTGAGGGTTAGCATTTTTGCCTGATTAAAACAGAAGGATAACAGTACATGGTAAAGGGCAGTAAGTTCAGAGAACCTTCAAAAACAAGGTTTTGAAGCCAGGTCCTCAAGCCAGGTTCTCTTTGACATTGCTCTTCCCTGAGTCTTAAACAAACACAAATGCTGGACATAGCATGAGCAAGAAGATTTGCAAAACAGTACTTCAGTAGCTTTGAAAACAGTTAATTTTAAGGGGAAAAAAAAAAAAAAGAGAGAGAGAAGGGGGGAATTTTGTTTTGCTTAGTATTTCCGCAAAAATAAAAACTGGTTAATAATACCTGCTTGGCTCAAGGTACCCTGAGTGTTTTCTCTGACTCTTCCTTTTCTGGGCTGTGATACGGTCAATAAAGCTGAACTGCCTGCACTTCTTCAGGCAGAACAAAAGAGTAAAAGAAACTCCTGTTTTGTCTGGCTGGGCTTTGCAATTCATCCATTTCCCTATCCCCTGCTCCTGGTTCAGCCTTGCTCAGCGTTAGAGATCTCGGGAAGTGTCTGTGGGACGACACTGTATCGGGTCTGTGTCCCAGCTGGCTGCAGTGACTACATTCCAAAGACCTCACGGTCTGATCAGGTGCTCTGATAAGGTATTCATTGTATCCCATTTTGAATGAGACCATTACCGAAGTAATTCACACTTCTCAGCTCAGCGGCCTGAAGATTTCCAGCAGAGATGAGAGCTGCAGTCTCCCGTGCAAGGGTGAGACTCTCAGTCTAATGGAGGTTTTCCACACATTATTTTTACCGGCAGTAGCAAAGTAAGGATACACATAGGAGCACAAAGGGCCACAGTCAAGGAGCCTAAATAATATTTTATTTATTTTATGCCTGACCATGTTGGCTTGGTTCTTCTAGGAGCTGTCATATAGAGTGACAATTGGGAATCAGGGGGTCAGATAAACCATAGGCCATATGAGCACAATGCTCCCAAAATATTTTCTTTTAAAGGATGTTTTGCTAACTGCAAATAAAGTTTTCAAGCAAAATGCTTAGAATGCTTCCTGGGCTGACTTGATAGGCTTGACAAGTCCATCAAGTAATTAATTGGTATTGCATGTGGTAAAACAAAATACAAATGCCTCAAAATAATTAATAAGCTCTCTCAGACAAAAAATAAAAGGGAACGAGATACTCAGCACTGGATTTAATGGCAGCACTATAGCAATCCAGCTACAGGGTTTCAAGACCTAATTCCACAGTAGTAGTATTCTTCTCCAGGGAAACATTCAGACAAAGAAACTGCCAACTGATGATACCTCAGAGAAATATTTACAAGAAAAAAAGAGACGACAAAGTATTTGCAAGCTTATGCTTTTAGTTTATGCCCTGGACATGCACCTTTCAACTTCACACCTCTGTAGAGATATCTACCCAAACGGAATGTTCAGCGTCCAGATTTTGTCCCAGAAGATAGGGATTTGATGACAATATACAGAACTCATAGGATTACTTATGCTTGCTTTGTACTTGCCACTTAGATAAGCATTTAATCACCCAAACTTACAGATACCTCAAAAATAGGATCCTTAGACAAGACTCAGTCTTGAGGTCCTTACACAAGTGAGTAATCCTTGTCCAAGACCGTACCAGGGAAGAGCTGTGTGCAGGGTACAGTGTCCAGCCAGTATTAAATTCTTCCTAGTGTCCCAAGGGTGTTGTGTCAGCTCCTTAGGTATCTGTGCACAGCTTCTGCATTTGCAACACAAGTGACCTCTTACCTTTCCACACGAAGATCTTCCTGGCAGCACCATTGTCCAGAATGAAGCACTCCTCAGACAAAAGCATAGCCATAGAGAAGGGGTTTTCCTCTGCTACCACAGACACCTTCATGGATCCGCTTGCATCTGACACCTAAGAAAACAATCATTTCAAATTTGGATCAACTCTGGCTTTTATAGCCAAAATAATTTGTGCTCCCAAAAGTACTATAAGAATCAGTTGCCATTCCTATATAACTGGATACATGAAATTTGTGTACTGCTGGAAAGTAAAGTAGGGTAAGAATTATTTTTTTTTTTCATTTCATTTTATATCCAATAGAGGGAGATGTAGTGTTAGTTTTAGAGAGTTTGTTGGATCCTTGTCTCACAACTTCTTAAAATAAACGTTTGTCCACTTCAATTCAACAGCTCAAAGTTAAAAATCTACATTTTCTTCAGTCCCCCCTACATACTTGGCTGAACTGCTGCCAAGCAACTCACGTTGAAGCCGAAAGTACATGTACATGCTGAACAACAGCATTTGAAACCATAATGAGATAGTCCTACACTGACACTAACAGGTGAAATGCCTACCTTTATAACCTGCTGTTCTTTAACTGGAAACTCTAAAGTAAGACCTGTTGCAGAATCTGCTTGGTAACCTCTACCACAGCTGTAGGTTCACGACCTCTAAAACCTTTTAAAAATCACTCTTGTAGAGCTGAAAAGGCCAGTTGTTACTAGTGAAAATAGATTATTACTATTGTAATTACTTTTCAAGAAGTCTTTATTTCCTTTCATAATTAAATATTAATTTTAAATACTCCATTATATCTTACATTTTATATAACGGATGCACAAGAAGGAAATTACCACTGCACACAATAAATAAAAATCAACCATTATACCTACTCTGAGGGCTCACCATAGACCCGTCTCCTGCCTTTGACACTCACTGTTATACTGCAACATATTTAAAGCTAGCTAACAGAGCTCTGTTAGCTGGACCTGTGTGCTTATACTAATTTATTAGATATCCACAGAAATTTCAGAGATTATTTAGGATTCAAAAATTCACTTCCCCTTCTCTAGTTATGTTTTACTACAATGGTCCTGATCATATATGCAGGCCTTCTTCTTTTGTTTTCCATTTTTGTTCCCTTAAATCCCTGCTATGAAGAGAAATATGCGCCAGATTTTTGGCATGAAAGGAATGATTAATGTGACCTAAACACAACACATAGACAACTATGACTGAAAATGGCCTTGTAACAATGATCACCTCATACAGGCTTCTTGTAAACCCCACGTACACCTGTGGGTAGTGTAAAAATCATGTAAGAGGCAGGGACAGAGGCGGCTCTATCCTGTGGTCGGTGTGGTGCAGGAGCTGCAGAGGGAGCGACTCATCCCCTCTTACTTCACAGCAGCTCCAGAGCTAGTGCAGATGGCACCCACAGGGTCACACACATGGGGATCCAGCAGCACTCCATGCTGCCAGTGTTGCCACTTGTTAGCCAAATTCTCCTTGTTAAGTGACGATGGGGAAAGGAATAGAGTTATAGATATATAAAACATAACGTAACTGTCCATCTTTTAAACTCTGCTAAGAATAACTAAGTCATATATGACTGCTAAAACTCTCCCTGTTAAAATTCAGAAGACAGGAGTATTTAAGAGCAGTTAATTCTTCATTGACCTGCACTGAGTGGTTCATAGGCCATGCTTAACTTGTTTCCTGAGTAAACAGAAATGTAATCCATCTTTTTTCCTCAAATTACCTGGACTGTCTTGATTGACATCCTTTGAGAAACTTGTCCATTGGCTGCAAATAAACTAAAATAACTGCAGTTCTGTAAATGAAGCCAGAACTCCATATATGAGGAAGGAATGAATGAATGCATGACTACTGTTGAGCATACCTAACTATAAGTAAATAAATAAATAACTTACCATATATAGTTTAGCACTTCTCCTGTTTGTGATATCAGCCAGCTCATCATCATCATCACCACACTCGGGAAGCTCTGGCTTGTCCCCTAAAACCTGTATAAGAGAATAACAAATTTAATGCAGAGAGAGTAGGTGCTGTCGCATGAATACCTGAACACTAATGTATTGTCACAGTAATCAAATAATTGGGATCATCTTTATATATAATACAATCTGAAACCAAACTCACAGCTGACACAAACATACAGATAATTTTTAAAAACTGCATCAGATCTCCAGCAACTTTATACCTACATAACGCCTTTTCCACAGGTCAACTTGCTGGTTGTCTATACACAACAAAATACACACAGAATGGTTTATGTGATCCTATTCTATGTGTATGTTTACATATCTGTCTCCCCTTTTTCTTCCCAGTAACTTCTAAACTGTTGTCAAGCACATCTTATAATTTTTAACAATACTAAAATTAAAACTGACAGAATGAAACATATTAGTTGAAATTATAAAGTATTTCAATTAACAATGTAATCAGATTATGAGTTCATTAATCTTAAAAGTTACAGATTCTTAATCCCATTTTGATGGGAAGAATTTAGCTAGGGTCTTGAAAAAAATTTATGGTGTGAGAAAAGTATTTTCTTGCTCTACCACTAGAATATAAATTTTAACACTGTAATACTTTTACACCATGGGCAATATTCTAACTATCATTTCAAGAAATTTGCAGAGGTTCATCAAGAATCTGTTAGGTCAGGTAGCAATTATTAAGTCCTAGTTACCCTTTCTTAATGATCTTTCCTTAATGATTCATATATGTGGATGGATCCAAAGGTTACACACATAATATTATGGATTTCTATGAAATTATGTCCCAGAGTGAAGGTAGCAATTGATATGTCTGAGAGACTAAATATTAACATAAAGTACAAAGGCAGTGCCAGCCCTCCTAGGAGCTTGTGCATTATCTGCATAACATGCTGTGCAATATAACATGGAGTCACATGCAAAAGCATTGTAAATATTTGATAACAGGGAAGCCAAACAAAGCATACAGCTTTCCAAAGAATTTAGAAAGAAAAGCAATACAGAATAAATACTTAATAGAAATCTGCCATCTGTGGAGTTTTCTGACCTGGTAAAGTCAGTAAAATAGTAAAATAAAGTAAAATTAATTTAGCCTTTTCAAGTGCAATTGTTGCCATTTAAGCTAAAAAATTTTATCTGCAACTCATTGAAAACAAGAAAGCAATGCCCTGTTTAAGAAAGATGTTACCCACAGCTCTTCAGTAGCTGTCATTCAGCTTTTCCTGAATTTACACTACATGGCTGCAGATTTACTTCTGTATAGGCCAAGCAGGGCTCCACGTCCAGAGCAGAGTGCCACTGTGCTGGTGAATGGCTAAAACAGTGGGCATATGCAGTTTATTGGCAACAGGCTTCTGAAGATGTTTCCCTTCCTACCTATCTTTGTAATGCCAGGGTCACAAAATTGCCAAATAACAGGAATACATCTTTACCTGAACAGACACTGAACGAGTTTGAGGGTTTTATAACATTTGACTTTCAGTAACCAATAAGAGGGTAAGAGTCTTGTTAATAAAACTCTCGGAAGTCTGCACTCACTAGTTCTCTCCTTAATTAGGTATTTACAGGAAAAGGGAAAAAAACCCAACAACAACAAACACCAAACAAACAAAACAAACAAAAACAAACAAAAAAATTTGATCCCTGAAACAGTTAAAGTCAGTGTTTTCCCCTGCTGTGCATATAGAATACCTGTGGCACCACAGTTATTTTGCAGCATCTTTGTAAGTCATGCATGGTGATACGAAACACCTTTTTTTTTTAACTATGCGAGTGTCATTCTGAATATCTCTAAACAAATAGCACCCGCTGGTGTTCATGAAAGCATCTAGACAGAAGCAGCCTCTCTATTTACAGCAAGGTCTAGGTGCTGCAGTCTGGCAGCAATTAAAGTAAGCAGTCCCTATAATTTAAAAATTGGGCTTTAAATTTGGGCCCAGCACAGGTTAGATCGCTGGCCTCACCTGTTGCTATGTTAAAACCAAATGCAGAAACATTTTTCTGAAGTAGATAGAGAATTATTATCAGACTCCCGAAGTTTGGTCGTAGGAAATCTCAGTCTATGGGCACTAACACAGGGAGAGGGGTTAGAACTCGCTTTTCACAGGTGCAGTTACAGGTATGAGATGATCTGCCTTGGAAAGGTAGAGGCATTCTGATTCCAGGGAAACCCATCCACAACTCATTAAACAGCAGCTTGCACAGTAACTTCTCTGGCCAGAGAGAGCTTCTCTGGATAGCTTCTCCAGCCCTGTGCTTCAGCACAGGCGAGCAGAAAATACTAATTTCTAATTTCTCTAATTCTTTTTCTCAGAAGAGCCCAAAAACAAATGGAGAAGGGCCTTGAGAGTGTCTCCTTCTCCTGCATTTGAAGTCACAGTTGCTTGTCAATCCTGACATTGTGGTGAAGGACATGATGTGCTTCTCCTCCCACCAGGTAGGAAAACCCAGGACTTGGGAGAAGGGCTGTGCAGCCAACACAGCTGTCAGAACATGCCCTGAGCTGAATCACTAGTGGTATCTGCACGTGTTGGTATCAAAACCAGAAGACAATACAAGGTTAAACGACCTAAGGCTTGTGAAGGCACCAATTGTGAAGACATGTAGCATATATACAGATATACAAATATTTATATACACACACACTCAATATATGAAGTGATATTTTATAAAATATATATAGTCAGTACACATCTGTATTGCTAGGAACAATTTATGCAGTTTCCAACATGCATTTTTCCCAGTTTGTCTTATAGACTGGAGGATGAGACAGATCATGGAAGGAAAAATTCTGCGCTTAAACACGAAGCATGAAAAAATGCTGAAAAAATGTTCTTTCCCAAAGAAATGCCTTCCAGTGAAGTTGTCTTTTCTCCTCCCAAGGCAGACTGCCATGCTATGGCTCCACACACCTGTGTCTGCATGTTACGACAATCAATAGTTTTATCAGTACGATTACAACAGTATTTAAACAACAGCTAACTGCTATGCTGGAATTGGGTTGTGTCATCACACAAGCACCTGCTGGTGGAGCTGCAGCTCTCCAGGGCACCTCCCTTTTTACAGATAATTCTCATGTGATGGATCAAAAAGAAAACAAATCGTGCCAGCTGAGACTGCAGTCAAAGGCTCCCAAAGCTTTGCAGCAAGGTACCCCAGTAAAACGATTTATACCAACAGACCCTTGGAAGGGCACAGGCTCTTCTGATACTTATCTACATACACTCTTAGTTTCACACAAATCCTGTGGTAGCTATATACACAGGACTGTGCTCTTATAATCCTCTCTGTGCAGTCAGGCTGCTCCTCTGGGTCTTGACACCATATGGCCCAGTGTACTGACAGCCCTGGGCTGGCTCTCCTGCGTGCTCTGAGATGGGAGACCCTGACTTACAAACGTGCCAACAACTCAGACCCACAAATCCACCCTACACACCTGGAAACAGCAACGCTCTCTTGGGTACACAAGACCACCTAGCCAGACTTTTACCCAGATGTCCAACCACATTGGCAAACTTCAAACCTTACACCTCATAAATAGACAGGTGCATACAGAGGCCCTGAAACCGCTTTTTAAATCATCATCATTATTTTATGTCTATCATATTATCATTATTCACTACTGCAGTAACAATACTATAAAGAGTAATTAGGGGCCTTGAAACCACATCCATGCCCCACCTTCTTCATTCCTTGGGCTTAGCACTGTTTTAGCAAAAGTATTCATTAACTCCATACCTTTAGATCATGTCTGAAGGCATATAACAGGAAGTCAGTCTTCATTAATCTTAAAATTTTTGGGTTTTTAAGTTCTGCTAGACTTTTTTGTTGACACTCTTAGGTTAGTACAAGAATATTATTATGCAAACCAACAGAACATCAGTTCCTCTACAATTTCCCAAGTTCGCTCTTGTGGTAAATGCAAGGTAGCTTATCCGGCCTGCAAAACCTGTTTCATATTTGCATGTGCACAAGCTCTTCTCTGTAAATATCTGCACCCCCACACAGAAGTCCAAAATACTGAGCCAATGCTTTTACTCAGAAGTGAAACTCCGCCTTTCAAAAAGAATAGAAGAAATCACAGACAAAAAGCTTTTAATCTAAAGGCATGTGACAAGGTTAATAATTTTAAATAAAGTCATTAAAATAAATTTGGCAAATATTTTCTTCATAATACGATAAGCCAGCTCTGCATCATAAAATAGTTGATATTGATTTAATGGGAGCAAGAAGTTCAAGGAGTTCAGTGAGGCTGAAAATCCACCTAGGAAAACAATACCTGAAGAACACGTCAAGTGAAGGTTAATTAAGAGAGAAAACCAGTTTAACTTGTGTACACTAGCATTGTGTTTGATTTTCTTTTTCATATACACACTTTGGGTTAGGTTTCTGGGTCTGAAACTGAACTGTTTGTTGTGGCCGTGATCCTGAACTCCCATCTTTATATGGTAAGAGCAACAGAAAGGAAAGCAAGAAAATTACATAGCTTAAAGCTGTCTAAATGACCTGACATTTTATTACTTAATACTTTTGGAAAACAGCCAGGGTAGTAGCTCATCATTTACTTTCTTGTATGCCTTGACATAAGCAAGTATATCCTGCCCCACAAATTCAAGGTACACATGTAGGCTGTGACAGAGAATAAAACCACAGTGCAGGACCACAGGTCTGAACAACAGACACACTATGAACTCACTGGTAGATAAAGACTTAGATATTTATTAACCTTTAAATCAGAGAAGAATATTACAAGGATCATCCCTCTGAAATAAGTATGCTCTCAAATATGTACTTGAGCAGCCAGTAAAAGGAAAAAAATCCATCAGAGAGAGGAAGGCATGAACACAATGCAGGCCAGTAACCACCTGGCTGACACTGGGTACCAGCGCAGAGGATCATCAGGCAAAGGTGGCTTTAGAGCTTTGCTGCTAAAGTAACTGGCCACAGTTTAACTTTTGCTTGTTTGGGGTTACTGGTTCCTCTGCCAGAGCACAACCCCAGCTGAGGATATTCTAGGCCAGACAGAAATGACTTTTGACATTGGTCATAAAATGAATAACCAAATACACTTATTTTACGGCTTATTGTAACCTGAAACTCTTCCCATCAATTTGAACAAACAGTCATTGTCTTACAAAAAATTACACTCCCAACGGGAAAAACTTATCCTGCCACTGAACAGCTCACAGGGTTTCTGCCTGAAATGGCCTCCCACTAGCAATTCCAGCAACAACAGATCTCATTACGTGCTCACCTTGAGCAGATGGCCTCCCACCTTCCTCAACACAGACTGAAAATAAGATGGAAACAGCCCTAATGCACTCAGAAGTGGGCAAAAGGATGGTTTATGCTAACAAATAGTTCTGGCATGCTGTTAATTTCTGGGCATTTACCACGTAATTTATCAAAAGGACTTTCTGGCATTAAGGTCTAAATCTGATCTGTATGAATTCAGATTGCTATAAACAGCAAAACACATTAGCTGCTCAAGGCACTTTTGATGCATAAATTATGGCCTACATTTTTTAGCCAGTTTCTGTTGTCTCAGGAATTTCAAATGCAAATCATAATTTTTTCAAAGCTCTGTACTTAACTGCCTAAAAATAGGGCATTAGGCTTTGGCAGCTTTTAATAAAGTATTTGTAACTTTGCATATCTGTCTGGGATAATTTGAATATAAAGCCTTTACTCACATGATAACAATATTCTAACATTAATTGTCTGTTCTGTGAAACTGGCCATGTTTAACATGTTCACAAAAAGGTGTCTAGATCAGTCTTGAGAGTACAAATTTGATTTTTTTGACAGTTTGGCTCCGAGGTAAAACAGGCTGCTTTCTGTCCTGCTAGGACTGCACAGCTGGCAGTATCTAAGCTAGTTATTTACTTTGAGACTCAATGTGCATGAAATGAGGAAATCCCCAGCCTACATTACCTTCAAATACCTGGCTTCAAATGCCTCTAAGATGAGCAGTGATCCTGTGCTAAAGAAACCAGGAGGGTGAATGGCCATAACTGTGCAAATGCAGCAGTCTTTTTCCAACCATTACTGCTGCTGAATGAACATGGAGAACTGAGCTGTTCAGCACCTGCCTACCTGCAGCATAATTAAAAATGAACTAATCAATCACCCCCACATCTTTTTTGCATTTATACTAATCCTTTCTACCTAAATTTTTAATCTCACTCCTTTGTTAACATCGTCCTCTGATACCAGAAATAGTATTAAATAAGGGACCCAAATCCTGCAGAGACTTGCACATGTACTTGAGATGCCCATTTTTTCTGCTTTATGGGAACATAAATTGAGGCTCACACTGAAGCTTTTGCAGCTTTGCAGATCTCTGTTTGAAGGCCTTGTGGATAACACATCTTATGTGCTGCGTGACAGTGCATGCCTATGTGCCGGATAATAATGAAATAAATCAGTAACTAATGCCAACAGGGATGCTCAGACATAAAGAATATTTATCTGATAAAATCCACAACACTCTCAGCTTTTCATTCCTTAAGTGCCTCCAGTTTTGCAGCTGGTCCCAAGGCTGTGGCAGGCTGGACCATACCAACATGGGAGTAAAAAGACGAGTGTGGCAAACACTCCAGGAAGCTTGAGCTGGAGGCAGCAGCCCATGATTGGCAGCCAGAGACCCTGCTAGAAAATCAGTGTTCCCAGGGGATGCACGGCAGCTGGAAGAGCAGCAGGCAGCTGTGATACACAGCAGCATCAGGGCGAGCAGAGGAGCTGCAGCAAGGTGCTCCAGCACTTAGACCATGAGAGGGGAAGGTGGAAAAAGCTACTCAAAGCATTGGAATATTTTTGTAGTGCAACACTGACTGTATTCACAAGCTCAGCATTTCCAGTCCCATGCAGCAAATAGACCAGGTATGCCAGGGGATCCTCTCTGGTATGACACCAAACTCCTCAGTCCAAGAATGAGCACAGATTGGACTCTAATGTTTAAGAAAGCAAATCAGAGAGTATTTTGACAGATTTTCTCTAATGATTCCTGCTGATGCTTGAAATAAATTAAATATTTATTAGCACAGAAAGAGAGAGCAAAAATGTTCCTTTCACCTGGTTGTCTAGGAAATATATCCTGCTTAGCTCTTTGAAAACAATTTCCTCTTGCTAGTTCAGGTGCCCTTCACTAACTGATTTATGTCTTTAAGTTCCCACACGTCCTAAAATTTTGTGCAAAGGAGCCAAAATGTTTAGCTAGGATTTAGAGTTAGAAGCTGCAGCACTTATTACTGCAGTATTTAATTCCATCTTAATTTACCATCTTTTATTTTTAAAGGTAAAGCCAGATAGTATCAAAGTCATAGGCAGTTGTGTAAGCAGAAGATCTGGCCCTAACACCCTGCTCTGCAGTACCTGCAATAACTATATTTACAGACTCCTTCAGCATCACACAGACAGTGGTGGTGAAAATACTGAACTGATCCCACAACACATGGGATGCTTTCTTCCATACAGCTCTGCTTCACTCTTGCCCAAATGTGAGAGGACTTTTATTCCAGTTTCATGCGGCCTGGACAGGGAACAGCAACCTGTGCATATGCGGAGTTCTTTTAATAAAAAACCAACAAAACAATCTACAAAGTTTTTCCTCCCTGAGCCCTTCCTGCACTACAGAACTTTCACTAAGGAAAATTTGAAGGCAACCTTGCACACAGCTGCCAGTTGCTCTGCAAGGGGCTGGGAGGAGATAAATCTGCAGAAAAAAAAATGAAAAAAAAAATCCCTTCAAAGTGCATTTCTGTTAGGGAGACGCAGAATTTCAGGAAGAGGCTATGTCTGAGCTTTTTATACAGCAAAGAAAATCTACCCTTTCAGGTCTTCTCCCTGAAATTCCCGTTGTGAAAAAGTACCTTGAAATAAGAGCTAACAACCCCACGTGGAGATAAGTGCTAACATCTCTTGTCTTTGGCCTTCTCTTAATTATGCTCATTTAATAACTGAAAATTATAGTACTTTTTCATCAATAGATTTCTTGATAGTATAGCACAGAAAGGAAAAAAGCCATTATAAACTCTGTTCATATCCTAACATGTAATTAAAAGATTATAATTGACTTATGTGGTAGCTGAGAGCGCTACAGCTGCTAAAGAAGGAAACGTAACAAAGATGAGTGGTTTTCTCACTCGCAAGAATGCAAACGAGACACGTTATAATTTGATGGCAAGCACTTTCAGAAAATCACTAGGATCTTAGAAATTCACTAGTATACCCAGTGTAGAAGCAACTTTCCTACCGTAAGAAATTAGGTTTTCAACCATCTGCTAGTGAAGCTGTTCATAAAGAATTTAGCTCATGTCATGCAGTATGATACACCTGAACATTTTATTTTCTGAAATTAAATTTCTAATGCAGGCATTGAAATTCATATTTAGAGCCTTAATTAGAAGCCTGGCTTTCAGATGTGCTTGCCACCTGCAGCTCCTATTCAGTTCTCTGCCATTTAAGTACCTGGCTTCAGGCAGCCAAGATTAAAAACTAAAGCTTTAAGAGTATTATGGGTTGTGGATGTGCAGTCCGAAGAATTTTCTCCTTCTCACGAACTCTGTAGGAAAACAAGATAAACTGGGACATTTTTCTCTCTTTCTAATCTTATGTTTTGCTAACTGAAGCTGTAAGGCTTCAGCCAATCCCCCTGAGAGGTGGGATGACACTGTCCAATCACTATTATGTAGATATCTCTGTATAAAAGTTAGAATCAAAATAAAGTCTGTCACACTTCTGCTTTCTACGGCTTAGTGTGAGTCTGCTCTCTTTACTGCCGCACACAGCGACAATGGGTAACTCCCAACGTTTAGGAAGATCCCTCCTTACCAGCCTCTGCCATACTCTGGCAAACCTCCTCTCGATTTTCTACCTGGGTCTGGGGAAAACACTGGGCCAAATGCTCGGCTGGTGCAAAGCAGCTAAGCTGTACTGGAATCTAGGCCATGCAAGTTTTGTGTGAGTACGGGTTGTGCAATTTAATAATTTAAATGTAAATTTGCATCAAGAAAACGGACTGTTCTTAATGAAGGAGATAGGCTCCCTTGCTGTAAAGAAAACAGGACTCCTGGTTCTGACAGCTTGAAACTGGCACTCTCCAGGGCAAGGGGCTTGTACTTTGTATCCACATTCATAGAACATCATAAAGTTTAATTAATCACTGGAATGTTTGGTAAACTGCCACTCCTCAGACTGAACCGGTATTGCTGAGAAAGGTGCACAGTCACGTGTAGCATTTTTTACACCTGTCGGTTTATTCCCCTGGACCATTTTGGGTTGTATCCAACAAACTCTTACTGCTCAAAATAACAGAACCCAAGTTCTTGCTGCCACTTGCATATATCCAAAATCACTCCAGTGAAGAAGCATATTTGTCTTCCTGAGGGGTAAATTCGACCCATAGTTTCAAAGCAGCCTGAGAAAGCAGTCTGTTCATTTGAGTAGCAAATGCAACTACTAATAGAAACTACAGCTAGTAGTTCTGCTATTTTCTGTGTATCAGCTTTCTTAAGTCTTTGCATTCTCATGAAAATGTAGTTAACTTTTTTGTGTGCCTGTGTTACTGAGTCTTTGCAATGGGGTCTGGTACAGCCTTCATTGTCCTCACCCCTCTCTCAATGCATTCATTTTCCTTTGTATGTGACTGTTCAATACTGCCTCTACCTTGGGACTGGAATTCATTTCTAGTATTTATTTCACAAAATTCCTTGGAATAATGTTTATTTTTTCCAGCTGTCTCAATTTAGATAATAAAAGACATTACTTTGGTTTACATATTTCCGAAGCCATAGATAGGACTTCATTACTTTTCACATTGGGCATTTTTTTGGTCATGAACAGGTCAGGCTGGACCCTGACAGTTACATGCAATTCATAGCTTATAAACATGTAGCATTTGAGTAAAACCGTGTACAAGCTACACAATTAAACAATTGTTTAATCCCTAACAAATGCCTGGAGTTTGTAGTCCACAAAAAGTTCGAATAGAATATTATTCTATGAAGCTACCCCTCTTGCTCCTCTTTCATCACCCTCAATCCCACCGTTCCTCCACTCCTCTGTATACAAAACAAACAAACTTTCCCTCAGCATGACTTGAGCTCGTAATACAACCAAAAGCAAGGGAACAAGAAGAAATGCAAATGTTGAGAATCGCAAGAGCAGTTTTTGCTTTTGCAGAGTTGTGATGACAGATCCTGCTCTTGCTGGCTCTGGGAAAGGAGCAGGTACCAAACCCATACCTTCACCAGTGGGGAACATGCTGCTCTTCCAGCCTTATGTAATGATCCATGTGACCGGGCCAGGGACTGCAAGAACCTGCCCAGTCCCTCCAGAGCAACATGTCCTCGCACTCTCACACCCACTTACATGTCATGGCAAGCCTCGCTTTTTCCCAGCTACCTCCCAGCTCCATGCTGCCCCTGGAAATTATCTTCGGTTTGTAAAAAATAATTTTTAAGGGCTTGAATTTAATAAGAAAGGAAGGAGTGATCCTGCTCTTCTATCCATACGGGCAGACATCGATTAACTTAAGGATTACTGGAGCTTCATGTTTTCAACATGTTTGCGTTATTTAGGTCTCTAGAGAAACAGCCTCTGTAACTTCCATTTGCAATGGGATCGCTCTATTGTCTGTGCTCTTGGGATTTTATCCACGGGGCTGAGTTAGCACTGCGTAGTGCTGCCAGTCCTTTTCCAGCTACAAAGATAGAAAGGTGTGACTGGCTGTAATATGATCAGACCATTCACGTGTAGTATTTATTCACACCATAGGCAAAAACAATCGTCACCGAATACAATGGCATTCAGGAATTCTCATGATTTAGCATTGCTTAGGGGCTTTAAAGAAAAAAGCAGGGAGGAGAAAGGCTGCTTTATCAGAAAGGAGGAAGAGGTTCCCCCTGTTGCTCAATATTTACACTAGCTGAATCTTTACACAAGTATTTTATGAGAGGTTTGGACCCACCTGTTGTAAGGGCTCTAGAACACTCACAAAACCAGACACACGACAACTGCAAATGCTGAGTAAATAAAAGTGGTGGAGCTTTATGTTCAAAGGCAGAGGAGTGATTACAAAGATGCATACTAACAAGATGATTCATTTTCTTGTGGTTTTGGACCTCAGCTGTCACATTTCTCGGTTTCATTGTTTTCAATTGTGAAAATCAAAAACCTTTACAAAACCACAACAAAAAGTCTCAGCAGTAAAACCCACAGCAATCATATAGTACCAAGAGTTGCAGTTTTAAGGGAGTAATTTGTAGGGGAACAATAAAGCAGTTCTATGAAATAGACAGGCTCAGAGAAAACAGAACCATCTTGAAAAGTGTTAGCTGAACATGACATGATTAAATAGAAGGGGCAGATGCAGGCTCAACACTCAGTTTAGGTAAAACTCAGTGTATCCTACTTTTTCATTGGCTCTCATACCCTACAGACTGACACAGCCGCCCAACATACTTGAAATGTATCACAGGGAGATGAGTCTATGCAGACAGAAAGTACTATCAACAAAAAAAGGTGTCTAATATTTCAAATTACATAAATAGAGGAAAACAAATATACTAAGACTTTTTCCTCCCCTCTACTTCATCTCTAGAGTTACGATACCAGATCAAGGGATTGGTGCACTATGAATGGAGGATTGGATGCTTTGCATCTTTCCCTTGAGTGACTCAGAACAGAATTTCTATGCTTCCTGCATTACTGCAAGCACCTTCAGCTTCCTGGCTGACTAGAAATCTTCATAAATACAGTAATTTCTGATTCCTTGTTTCTCCAGTTTGCTGTTACTCCACAATATTAAATACCAAGATTATGGGAAACCCTTTTTAAAATACAGCTTCTCCAGTTTTGTCCTCTCTTCAAAATTAGAGCAGAGATTCCAACTAGAGTAAGAAAATTGCCCGTCCTGAGCATGGCTGTGTATTACTTTGGCTGCTCTCTGTCCTCAGTGATCTCTTGGGTAACCAAAAGTGGTGCTGTGAGATCTCTGCCTACCACTGCAAGCAGTGAGAAGGATGAGTATCAGTGTCAGCACAGTGGGCCCAATGGGGCACACAGGGCTAGCAATAGACACTAGAGGATTTTGGTCTTAGGTTATCTTTGAAATAATATATTTAGTCTTTCTTCTTAAAAAAAAAAAANAGGTAGCTCTAATCCTAACATGGTCACTCTGCAGCTACCAAACTGAGTCAAGCATTGCTACGATCTGTTTTTGGATCAGTCCCATGAAGGTGAAAAAATTCCTGTAACACAAATTGAACATTCAGGGCTCAGATTCAGCAGAATGGGAAAATTCAGCTGTTTACATATGAAAATCAGAGCAGAGCTGGCTCTGGTGAATTTTATTATGTTCTGCTGAGACTGGTGACCAGTCAGAGCAACAGCAGCAATTTGTCCAAGATGGTCTGTTTATCTTTTAATTTTCCAAGGCAGCAACCCCATACAGCACCGCTTATTTAAATCTGCCTGTCAGTACCTCACCTAAAGCACAAACATAGAGGTGAAGCCAGATACATAAATATCTTTGATGTGCTTGCACAGAAAGCTTCTGCCTCGTCTTCACAGAGAGTTCCACTGATCCCTAAAGCATCCTATGAGAACTTCTGTGCACCCACTGCAGGTCTGAGCTTTCCAGACACGCTGTGTTTCCGGAGTGCAAGCACAAGATGGTCACTGTGTGTTCCCAAGTAGCCTGTGCTGGCAGATGAAAAAGGGCTTGCTGCTGTCAAAACTACTCACATACCCAGTTCCTAGGAATTCTCCTTTCCCAGGGCGAGCGAGCTGTATCTTGCTGCTGGCACTCACCGTGGGTGTGTCAGCCCCTGCCTGAAGCTTCTACTGGCACTGCATGAGCAAGTTTGGCCACTGATACGGAAGCAGATTTCTGGCTCACAGGAAGGGGAATCATTCCCGACATTTGTCAGAGGAGATAATTTTAGGAAATCTCTTTCTGATTTCAGTGGCATACTGGATAACAAAAAGAATATTTAAAGTAATTCTTTTCTCTAGAAAATCAATCAACCCTTTTCTAAGAAAACAGGAGATGCCAAAAATCCACCCTTCCTGATGTGGAGGGAAGAAACAAACACAATGTTAGCTCAACAACATCTGGCCTGGTAGAATGTGACAAGTTAAGAGACAATTTTGTGGGAGGAAGGAGAAATCCAAACAAAGAGCATCAGGAACTGGATACAATTTAAGCAGGAATAAGGACTAATAAATTTTATATGTTTGTGAGGTTAACTACTCTCCTGACTTATTAGTAGCACATTTCAGAGTGGCCTGGAACAGCCACAGCTGAGCTGCAGACCCTGTTATGGAAGCAGCACTTCCAAAAGCAAGGCTAGCATAATGCAGGCTAGAAGATAAACCCTAACTGCAGACACACTCAAACTGGGCTCATCACAGTGGTGGCAATAAAGCAATTAATCTAACTGCATTGAACTACCCATTTTTGTTCCCTCTATATTCAGAATCTGAAAGGAAAATCAGAAACTTCTTCATACACTGCTGTGCAAGTGAAGAAAAAAAATATTCCCTGATGATACAGTAACAATGCACTAAGGGACCAAAATGCAACCTTGGTGTTTTCCTGCTCTTAATCATGTGTAAAGGATGCTACAAACGACAGTTGCACACAAATGAAAGTCTGGCAAACAGATGCAGGGGTGAGGGCAGCATATCCCTGCCCCTCAGGGCCTATGGAGGGGGACAGCAGGGAGGCAGCCTGCAGCTGGCCCGTGTCCTCGCCGGGGTGGCACAGAAGCCCAACTTGCCTGCATCTGCACCTTAGCCAGATAAGAGGAGCAAAGGGAGCTGCTCTAATCAATGCTCCCAAGTCACACATGAGCTTAGCAGAAGCTCCTTGCAGAGCCTCCAGTGGTAATCCCAGGATGGGCTTGGCAGGAGCAGCTGTGGCCAGGAGCAGGAGGTTGCTCTCTAATTGCCAACCTGTGCTCTTTTCAAAAGAGTTATACCTGTAAAATATGTGCCGTGTCAGAGCCAGAGGGAAAAGCCTGCACAAGGAAGTAAAAAAACAGATTGAGGATTGTTTGCTTGAGCTTATTCTCCCCTTCAAAAATCTCCGGTACACTGGGTGCCACCTCCCCTGCTTCTGAACACAGCTACATCTGTACTCACACCCACAGGAAAAAAGGTCTTTGCAAGCATGTGGACAGTCCATCCAAAGGGATCACCACCAGCATGGCCACGGGCTGGTGGCTCAGCACCTGTTTCGTTGATCAGGCAGTAACTAGTTATGCGGCATATGACCCCACTGAATGAAAGCACCACAAAAAATAATTGCACACCTGCATGCACCATTAGCTTTACTTCCTGAACTTAATCTGGAGTACAAAACAATATCCCAGCTGTACATATTCCATTTTATTGAAGGACTGCTTTGTGACTCTGCTTCTCTCTTCCTTCTTTTTAGAGAACAAATGGAAAAAGCTCAATTTAGGACGTAAATGCCAAGTGGCAATGCTTTTATTAGCATGCAGCCTGCAACAACACATGAGTGTTTGTTAATCTTTCGAGATCTGAAAAATCCATAAATTGGGAATTTTTTTTCCACTCTACTTTGATCAGCTCAGTTATGATATTTGAAATCTGGTTTTTTTAAGTAAATGGTTAAACTTCCTAAACATATGAGGAAGGGGCTTACTGGGGTTACTAGAGGCTAGATGCATACGATCTTGAAATAGAAGCAGAAGTATGCAAAGCAGTGTGCTTGGCCCCCTGGATCAACATGCAATTTGCTACGTTCTTTTACTTTCTACACACAGTAATTCCGTGTCTTTCCTTGTTTGGGGCTGTCCCAGATGGATTCTTCACACAGAGCAGACAGTGTGCTTCAGGTGTGAGCCATGCTGTTAATTCAGTCACTGTACAGCTAACTCAATAAAGTAAACTTTTAGTTCTTGTAGAAGTATTCTCAGGTGATTAATTATCTCAGACTCTAATGCCTAATTAACATAACACTGCTTGGATAAGGAAGGAAGGAAAAGGTATAAACTGGCCTACTATAGCCTTTATCTGTCTTCGTAGTGTCAGCCCAATCCGATTTAGGTCCTGAGGTGCAAAAACTTTTCATTCACAGCTATGTCAGCAACAAGTTTGCACATTACCATACCTCTATGAGCCGGTCTGGCTCACTCCCTTCTTCCACAGTAATTAATTTAGACCTTCCATTTCGTTCATTGTCCCGAATGCCAACAGCAACCTGAGTCGCCTTCAGCCGCTCGTATTTATTGCACGATGAGCCACACCACTGATAGATTTCCTGAAATAGTGAAAAGAACACACACATTAGCACTAGGATTCAACACAGCAGAACTATGAAATTATTTTTTTTAATAATTATTCTACTCGATCTAAACCACCAGAACATCAGTGAATCTACATCTTTCAGAAGTACTTTCTAGAAGAAATTTGCTAAATCACATAGATATTTGTAGTATCTATGACATAGTCTCAAACTGCTCCAAGAGAGATTTAGGTTGGGTATTAGGAGAAATTTCTTCTCAGAAAGAATGAATAAACATTGGAATGGGCTGCCCAGGGAGGGGGTGGAGTCACACGCCTGGAGGTGTTTAAGAAAAGACTGGACGTGGCACTCAGTGCTGTGGTCTGGTTGACAAGGTGATGTTCAGTCAAAGGTTGGATTCCATGATCTCAGACGTCTTTTCCAACCTATTTCATTCTGTGACGCTGTAATATGCAAGATATTTACATAATATAATTTAGCTTCCACATAGTAGGAGATCACTTGAGCTCAGAATAGTGAGAGTTTTGGTTTGACTGAGTTTTATCCCAATTACATATACAGCTTCAGCTAATTAAAGAACCAGAAACTCCTAAATTTGCTCCTGCAAATTTTATATATGTCAGCTCCTCTTCTATGGTACTTCAGCAGTGCTGGTACTCATCTGTGTCAAGAAACAAATTAATTTCAAAATCGCAGGGGAGATCCTGGTTGTATGTATTACTAAAGTACAGTTAGATCTTTCAATCCAGTTTTTATCTGCTGACCTTTTGCAGAATGCAGCATGTTCCCAAGGCACCTCTGAGGAAGGGGAGCCAGCAGAACCAGCCTAGGACAGGTCACCTGATTCAGCCACACAGACCAAAGACTTCCAGTTTTGGCAACTCCCGTTATTCATCCAGAACTCAGAGCATTTCAGAATAAAGAATTTGGATTTCAGTCTTGATGAAAATTACTAACAACAGGCAGAACATAAGCTGCAGGGATGCTAGAGGCTGGGCTGGAAGGAGCCAGTACACAGAAATTATTCATCTTGGCTGGTTGCTTCCTCCACCTTCTCCTGGAAGAAGGTGATTTGATTCTTCACATGATTCTATCAAATAGCTCAAACAGTACAGCAATAAAGGTACACAGTAATTTTCAACTTTAAAAAGGTTCAACTGGTTTGTGTCCATCTGCAATGCAATTTTTAATCTCAGCCCTCACTGAATAAATTACCTGGGCTTAGTTTTAGGTTGTATATACAACTACACAAAACCTAGATTTGAGATGAAAATCTGTTTCACAAAAAAAAAAACAAAAACCAAGTTATTTCTGCTGACCACAGTTCATCTTTAACAGTACTTGCAATGGTAGTTTGAGATAAGTGAGGGATGAAGCACAGCTTCTCAGTACTAGGAGATACAAATTTTTAGAAGACATCTAACATTGATGGCATTTGCATGCAAAACAGTGCTAGTAACTTCCAACACTTACTTTTCACCAGTTCCCTTCCAACCTCCCTTCCTCCCTTCAAAAGCATCTCTTCAAAGACTAATTTTTAAGCTTCGTCAGGATTACACCACAGATTTGCAGAACTGTATCCCTTTCAACTCGCAGATGTTTTGCAATGAAAGCTGTGGGGTTTTCAGCTTGCCTTTAACAACTTGACTGTAGGCCTAAGTAAAAAAAATTGCTTCTAAGTTCTGGTTTAAATACTGTCACTTTACCAAGTATCCAGAATCTGGGGACATAGCAGGCATCAGGTCTCAACCTTATCTAAAATCCAACTTTCTACATTTCCCCAGGAAAACAAAATGTCTGTTCATACTTAGGGCAATAATTTTCTAATGAACGTAATGTGCAGAAAGTGAAACACTCCAATCTGAGCAGATTTTTTAATACATTTGTTATTGCCATGCACTGCTTCAGCCATTTTCTTCCAAATTCCTGGAGACTTTCCACAACACAGAGTCCTTAGCATCATTCTCATCTTGGCCTACACCCTACTAACTGAGCTTATTTGCAATTATGTGAGAAAACAGGAGTTACTAGAGATACTGCAGCAATAAACAGGAATTCTTTATTTCCCACAGTCAATAGAAGCAATAAGGAAGAGTAAAGTCATATAATAGAGAACTAGGGGAAGAGGTAAGGCAGCTATTGCCTTACCCCAGTGTTGATGTGGCAATTCGTAGACATTGCTTGTTCAGAAAGGTTTTAAAGTGCAGCTTCAGTTGTACCCATTGGCCTTCTCTTGGTTTTTTGGTAACTGGTGATGGAACCTCAAACAAGCAGTTGCATCTAAAAAATGAGTATTTTTGCTGTACGGACCACAAAGGATACTGTGAGACTGAAATTGTCACGGCAAATTACAAAGACGTTTACTTCTTGGACAATAAATTCACATTTTCTTTTCTTAGCATCTCCTACAGGCCCCACTGCACACAAGTTACTCTATATTCACAAGTTATTCTCCCTGTCTGCCTTCAGTCAGCAAGTGACTAAACTGAGCTCTCCTAAAGTCCACAGGCTCTAGGCTTCAAATGAGCCTGAGCAAGGAGAAGGACCTTTTTAAAAGTCTATGGTAATGGATCTCAGATTCTTGAATTTGCAGGTTTCATTATTTTCCTTATGGAGTCCATGTTCCAGGTTTTCTTCTGCTGCATAAACCGCCACTTGGATCAACAAGCAGTGTCTGAAAACATTCTTGATCTGGAGATTCACGAGCTCCATCTTACATGGCTATTTTAAAGATACTGATTTTAAAAGCTAGAGAAATAAGAATCTGATTCTTTATTAAAAGCCTGAAAGTTAAACTTCATTAACTCTATAATCAAATAGAAGGAAGTGAGCAGCCACAAGTCATGAAAGTGTCCCAAAATATATAATATTGTAATGTATTTACTATGATCACTAAAATAGCTTAAGCATTCAGTTCTAGAAGTTTTCAGGAGCTTCGACTGAGTTAAGCTTCTCTTGTGAACTAAAATAATCTCATTTTCAATGCATCTCACTTTGAGGCCTCACAGTGGAGAAGCTGAATATCTGCAAGTTTGCCTTCCTGATACAACTTATCCATTTCAACCTCTAGGCAGATTCTGGTTTTCAACAATTTAAAGCCAGAAAAAGATTTTTAGAAATTAAAGCCACTTCTTGAGAAGGCTAATATTTAGATCCGGATTTATCAGAAATACAGTCAATTTGTTATCTAACCATGTCCAACAAAACACTGAGCTTTTGGGTCATATTTTATTATTCATGTATTTATTTTTTAGACATACAAAGTGCTCAAACTATGGGCAAAATATGATATTTAGCTTTAGCTCAGTCACTACTTTCACAGTTTCCTAGCTGTACTACACCTTCACTATTTTTAGGCTTGTTTTGCTAACTTTATTTTGAATTGGCAGATTGACAAAAAATGTTTCCATTAAAATGAAAACAGACTTCAAGTGTTCACTCCCCTCAAAATAAAAGAGCTTCATTCATCAGTAATTCCTGTGCCAAGCCCAGTTTATTTTCAGAAGTTTACACTAGCAGTGTTTATTTTTTAAACCTCTTAAACAGAATTCTGAGAGAGATGCCCTATACTAATGCCTGTTGATATCAATATAGTTACCAGATCACGGTGGCACAATTAACAATTGAGGGAGAGAAAATGTGGTCAAGAATAATCACAATGACCACCCTAGAGCTCCTGAGTGAGGCTGGGAAGGCGAGCTGGGTCCGTGCCACGCACACTGTGGTCAGAACGAGGTCTCCCCTCAACTGCACATTTTGGGGACACAGTTTGGTCTTCTAGCCAGAGAGTGTCAGAATTCACTGCTCTTACTCCTAATGGCTTCTGGCCTGCACAGTGACCTTGTGCAAGTCACATGAGATTTCTACAGCGCATTAAAAATGACCCAACATTTAGCTTCTATACAGAAGTGCATCAGGATGATTATGCATGGCTCTTGTGTAACCCTGAGCAAGAGCACCTTGGCACTTTTCCCTGTATGGAGGGGGACTGTGAAACTACACCTCCTGCTTCCTGCTCCAGCCCCAAATGGCATGCAAAGCAAGAGAAGGAAAAACAAACAAAAAAATCACTTCTTTCAGAAGTGACATAAAAACCAGTTTTTTCCCTTCCAACACATAGCCACCTCTGTATCCAACTGGCAGCCTCCTTAGCCTGGAGGCAAATGAAAATATACTCTTTTTTCTGGATCTTTTGTGGTCATTTCTGTGGATCTTAGCCAGGACAATGACAGCAAAAGCCAAGAGGCTTAAACACATGAAGAAGTTTTTCTCTAGTTAAACAGGCCCTAAACATGCAAGTGTTTTAAACCTACATGTCTGTTGAAATACCTAATAATTTCCAGGCCCCTACTGTAACTGTTGATTTGCATTCTCTCTCATGAAGAGATATTAAAAAGCAAAACAAATTAAATAGGTTTCAAAAGTCTAATTTGAACCAAGTTTGTGGTGAAACTTCAATTTTGGTAGAAAATAACAGTAAAATGTTAAAGTCTCATTAACCTTAAAATATTGAAACAAACTTTACACTTTCATTAAGGAAAGAATTTAAGCCAAGTAACACAAGCTGGTATGCCTCTATTCTTTGTTTGGAGGCCCTGACACACCTTAAACCTGTCCACCTTTGCCCACATATATACCAGAACATGCTCTCAGAATGTAATTGCACCTCAATTAAAAAAAAATAAATCACCCTTAGCTGAGAGACAGCTACAATGTATAGTATGGACCTTTTCATGTTGACATGATGCAACTTATACTGACTCAGTGTCTGTCAGTCAGGACGCTCTCTTCCGTTCCTCTAAACCACAACATTTGGTGCAGCAGAGGTACAGCTCTAATGCAGAGGAACTCAACACGACAAAACTCTTCAGCTCAATCTGTTCACTGCTGTGAAACGCCGTACTACGTTCTCTTCACCCCCACAACTCAGACTAAAGGGCTGAAAGCAGGAAAAGAGTATTTGTAAAGTTACAATTGCCTTTATTCCTCTCTTCCCTTTGGCTTAGCTGCTGCTGTTCAGAAGCAGATCAGAGCCCGGGCAAATAACCACATCCCAGAAGGCCACTGCAGTGGTTTCACCGCAGGGAGAAGAAAAGCTGATGAGGCTTGTAAGGAAAGGTGGGTCAGGAGGAGAGGAGCCGTGATGTAGGAGTCTCCAAAGGAGCCAGCACTCCTAGTACTCACCTCTTGAGGGAAGTAGAAAAAAAAAGCCCAGCAACTCTAGAGGCAGGCAGAACATACATGAATATTGGCAAAGCTTTCTACACATCTTATCATGCTACTATCGAAATAATTGGCAGGCACTCAGCTGAGACTCTTCATGGTCAATAGTGAACAGCTGCTCTGATAAGGCATGAGTTCCTTTTAGCTGAAACTGTACTTTGCTAAAAGTCTAGTCCTGAAATTAGTGTGTTTAAAGGAGAAATGCCAATACAAAACAAAAATAAACTTGGAAAAAAGTTTATATATAAACTTCAAACAACAGAAATACTTCTAATGCCTTTAATTTTAAGTATTTATAAAACAATGGCACATTACATTGTTATTTTTATTGGAAATAAAACAGAGAGCCCTAAAGCAAGAGTGTGGAGCTTTTTTTTTATGGGTTTTCTTTTAAGCACAGAAAAGTGCTAAATCAAGCAAACAAAGTTCCCATGGTGGGGAAAATAACTGAACTGAACAAAACCAACTGAAATGCAGTGCTTTTTGTTCATTGACATCCAAGGTTTTTTTAAGGAACTAAGATTATGTATTAAGAAGAATGTTTGGACTCAATCAGATTAATATAGACTTCTGAAGGCATTTTTCTCCTTAAATTATTCCGTTTTCTCCTTTCTTGACACAGGCAGGGGAAAAAACCCTCTCATTCCCCATATCCATCAAATCTACCTTTTACATTTGTTTAAACTGTAATACAGAGAACCACTGAAAGTTGTGGAGCTTTGATAATCCAAAACAAACTCCAAATTCATTCAGCCAGAATACCTTTGAGGCCACCATGAGCCTGGCCCTAGTAAAATTACAATAGTGTCTTTGTAACCAGTCTTTGGAGTCTCCCATTTGACTCAAACGGCACAAATTTGCAGACTAAAAATAAGTCAGATATAGCAGAGTCATGCACTCAGTACATTCATTTTTCCTCTCACACCTGTTTTGCTAGTATGCACTAGGAATAGCTCTTGCTATACCACAGTGGATTAAGGGATGAATACCAGGATGATCTTAATTCTAAACAACAGCAGCTCAGGCAGCAAAACATCTGGATCTCCTACAACATCAAGAAGAAAATTAACTTAACCAAATCCTTGTGGATATGTGTACGTCCAGTCCACCTGAAGCTTAAAATGATGACCTCTGGTTCAACTACTTTTCTGTGTAACAGTGGGGGTGAGGGGAAACTTTCCAGTCCATAGAGTATGAAGCAAAAATCCATACTCTGAATACTTTAACTGAAGTGAGGGGGAAAGGACTTAATTTTTTTTCCCTCCACCTGATGACTTTGAGACTATAGCAACTTCCAGAATACTGGCATTTACCTTGCTGGAGTAACTGGTTCACAGAATTATAGAAAAATTAAGATGCTTGCATACCAAGATACACATTATATAGACAGAACAACATTTTAATGCTGTTAATAAGTCTATAAAGTTAATAAAGAACCAAAGCACTTTAGTTCTTCAAGCTCAGCTACTTGTTTGGCAGCTCCCTGCTGCAGCATGAGCAATAGTTTAACCCTCAGCTGGGGGAAACTGGGGAAGAGGTTAGTCGTAAGAGAAACATGTGAATTGAAGAAGGACATGAGTCAGTTGTCAGAGCCAGGGAAAGCAACTAGAAACATACAGTGATGAACTGCAAAATGCAAGAATCTGCTCTTCCAGCTCTGTTTATACCTTAACAGAGACTTTATTAAAGCAGTTAATATGCCTGCTGTGAATGGCTTTATCCAATGGAAGAGAAGCAAAGCCACCTAAAAGAGATAGCGAGGCAAGAAGGCAAGGAAGCCACAGAAATCAACCAAGACAACTGTGCTTAAGGTTGCAATGTGATGCTGAATCATACCCTGTGGTCATAATCATGAAGCAAGTACCTCTTCTTTTGCTCTTTAAAAAGCAGAAGCTACTTTAAATTATGTTTACAAAAAGAAATTTATACCAAGTTAACAGTTGTTATGAAAAGCAGCTGTCATAAAAAGCCAGCCTTTTTGCCTGATGTATTTCTTCTAGTGTCTTTGTTGCAAGGCAGCAATTTTTCTTTTTTTGACATGCTTATTATGCCAGGTGTTCTAGTAGGAACATACTGAAGATACATTATGACAACACCACTGTTCAGTCTCATACTTTTGAGTTCTAACTTCATAATTTTCATTTGGATTCATGAAGTCCTTGGGAAATACATACATTGATTGCTAGACAGCACAAACTGTTTCTAACAATACTGTAGGCTTGTACATTTCAAACTAGGAATCTCTTGCCTATTTATAAATCAGTTTATAAACACCACTATAGGAATAGGAAGAATGGACAACCAAGTACAGTTTACCTTCAATCTTCTTTTAGCTTGAGCTACAGTTATCACCTCACCCACCTGCTCTCTTCCTTTGGTAGAAGGGTGATGTTCTGCCAACAGAACTTTTATTGTACTGACAAAACTTTCCAGCTGCAATCAGGCCCAAGCTCAAACCTCAGTGGTAGTTTTCACACATCGCCCTTCACCTCCTTCTTTTAACAATTGTCTCTTAATTTCCTTGAGGCCGCTGAGCAGGGCACTGCCCTCTGCCTGCCCTTTGCAGTCACCTTGCTCATGGCACTGCTATTGTCTCTCATCAAGAGATTAATCATGCAGAGAGAATCAAGTCTTATATTTTACAAAGCTCTGTCCAAACACACACACAAAGAATATTTTTGCTGGTCACTAAGGATACAGCTACAGACAGCCTTCATACAGCAGGGCTTCCCAAACTGAGTTGGGAAGCTTTCAATACAATCTGCTGATCAATTCATGTTGCTTTATTTCATTGTTACTCCCATTACCCAAATTATTGACTCGTCTCAACACTCCAATTTTGTAAATAACCAGCATACACCAATATACACAGGGTTAATTTCACAATACTGACAAGTTTCCTTCCCACTTTAAACCAAGAAAATTGACAAAAGATATGATAATCTTCAGAACATCTTATCAAAAATATACACATATACAGTATATTTACATATACATCTAGATAAATACTTAAATGGCCTGGAAAACTATGTATGTTATTCACTAAATGGCACGGTGATTCATCTTTTCCTTTGCCTTCTGTGATCATTTCCCATGCCCTCTCCTGCTCCTTGCTGCTTTGAGGATTATCTTGGTGATGAAGGAAGAAAAAGGGTTGTGTCTAAGGGGAGGCAGCTGGAGGATGGGGTGAAACAGAGAGCTGCGTCTGGAGGTAAAGGGAGCACCGAGCAAGGCCAGGCAGTTTAAGACCACCAAGAACTGTCAAACCCATCCTGGTGCCTCTCAGGTGGGATACCAGCAATAGTTCAGCACAGGACTGGAAGGACCTTGAGGAGAAGCTGTATGAGGAGTGGCTGAGGTCACTTGGTCTGTTCAGCCTGGAGAAGAGNTGGTGATGAAGGAAGAAAAAGGGTTGTGTCTAAGGGGAGGCGGCTGGAGGATGGGGTGAAACTGAGAGAGCTACGTCTGGAGGTAAAGGGAGCACCAAGTAAGGCCAGGCAGTTTAAGGCCACCAAGAACTGTCAAACCCATCCTGGCGCCTCTCAGGTGGGATACCAGCAATAGTTCAGCACAGGACTGGAAGGAACTTGATGAGAAGCTGTATGAGGAGTGGCTGAGGTCACTTGGTCTGTTCAGCCTGGAGAAGAGGAGACTGCAGGGAGACCTCATTGCAGTTACAACTTCCTCATGAGGGGAAGAGGAGGGGCAGATGCTGATCGATTCTCTCTGGTGTCCAGTGACAGGACCTGAGGGAGTGACCTGAAGTTGTATCAAGGGGGTTTAGGTTGGATGTAAGACAAAGGTTCTTCATCCAGATGGTGATTGGGCACTGGAATGGGCGCCTTAGGAACGTGGTCACCACACCAAGCCTGACAAAGTTCAAGAGGAATTTGGACAATGCTCTCAGGCACATAGTGTGACTCTTGGGGCTGTGTCCTGTGTGAGGCTAGGAGTTTGACTTTATGATCCTTGTGGGTCCCTTCCAACTTAGCATATTTTGTGATTGTGTGGCATAAAGTAATAGCTCCTGGGAGGCCTTGAGCAGAGCTACACCCAGACAAGATATGCTAAGCAGCACCTGACAAAGTAAAGTGTGCTCTATTCCTGGCCTTCTCAGCAACTGCCCTGCACTTGTCTTGCCTGCCCTGCCCCGAAGGCTCCCTTACAGAGAGACTCCCAGGGTCACCAAAGAGGTGTCATGGAAACCCCATGTAGAAAAAAACCCAACTTAAATTAGGGTCTGGCACCTCAGGCACTCTCCTGGATCACTCACCGTCCAGGAACATCAGCACAGTCACAGTTCTCAGTTCATGGTGTTACAGAAGACTGCTTGACTAAAAGGTCTTCACACATTACCCACAGATAATAACTCCCCTCGTATCGCGGACAGTACTTTCTCTGCCTTCTGCAGCTGTTTTCTCTTCCAGCCAAGAGAGTTCAAAGGAGGCAAGATGAGACCTGGGCAGGGTATTTGAAGTGCTGTAAATGTGGTTCAGTAACACATCAGCCAAGGTGCCATGTGGGCTGTGCACATGGGACATGGCCCAATGGGATCCCGACCACTTTTAAGAGAGGAGTCAGGAGACAGGCAGTTACAACACTATATTTTAATCTTATTTCCAGCCAAGGTTTGATTCCAATAACTTAGAAGGCTGGATCAAGATAGAACAACCTTCATTCAAGGTCAGATTAAACAGGGCTCAGAGCAACCTGAGCCTGTTGAAGATGCCCCTGCTCATTGCAGGGGGAATTGATTTAGATGACTTTTAAAGGTCCCTTCCAACCAAAACTATTCTATGATCTAGGTAAGAGATAAACATCAGAACCTGAACTGTAAATATGTGAACCTAGCTTGAAAGGCCCACACATACTTTTTGCTTAAAGCATTATCCCTGTAAAGGAAACCCTAGTGATAAGTAATGATTTTATTCCTATTCATTATTATCTTTCATAATTTTCTCTTATCTGTTCAAACCATGAGTTTAAAATACTGCAGTAATTGAGCTCAGTGGGAAAACTGAAACATTTTTTTATTATATTAGATAAGTGGCTTGATAAAATATAACAGGAAATGGACAGCACAAGCAATTTTTCAGTGCCATAGAGACCATCCTTCTGGTTAGCTAAGAGACTACGGAAAGTAAATCTTGGAAATTCATCTTATTTGACACACTACAATAATTTGCTATTAAAAGCACTGACCGTAAGCTCATTACTTTATGCAATTACTGCCCATTATTCTCAGACAAGGAGTCTGCAGTGGTCTGCAATAAATATCAAGACTCAAAAGCAACCCTATTTAAGATTATTTCAGATGTTAAGTAAAGGAATCTACTTTAGCCAAAATACTTTTCTTTTTTCAAAGTAACCTTAAATTCAATTAAGAGCTCCTGAAAAGACTCATAAAGCCTCGCCAATTTACAATGGGCCTCTGGTCATGGAAAATTTCAATGTGAAGTACAGTTATTTCAGCTTGAAATATAGTTCTTATAAAACTTGAGCAAGATTTCTCCTGTGACAGTGTATTTTCTATCACACCCATTTATTTAGAGGTACTTCACTAGACTTGTGTATCTTCCTCCTGAACTATGTCATGCATTGCCTTTTCATCTCTCACAAGCACAGTCTGGTTTATATAATAACCTATGACTACGAATATCTAGATGCTAAAACACTTTTTTCCTTAACTTGTCAATACAGCCAAGAAAACCAATCTCTCTCACACAATTGACATGACAAGACCAAGAACTGTTTTAGTCATGTGATTTGACTGACATTTCCCACAGAATGGAAAAAAAAAAAGATCTCGATATTGTTCACATCTAATCTTTCTTCCTACAAAGGCACAGTGCTGCATTGCTGCTTGACCTCTGTCTTGTCAAACAGTGAATCAGAAACCAGTGATGTTACACTGAAAAAAGTAAAAGGCTCCTAATGTACATTCAGTATCAGGTAAAGGCTCTAAAGCCATATTACATTTAAATTGCTTAGTGACAGCACTCTCACAAAAAGGGATGGGCCCCAAGCCATCCATGTAACACTGCAATACACCCATAGTGCATTTCATCAGTGTCACTGCCATGCCTGCAGTGTGGCCTGAGTAATTACTCAGGGTCATCTGGGCACCTGCAGCACAATAAGGGTCAGGGCAAGTTGAATTCATGGACTACAATTCCACAGCATGTCCATGGGAGGTTAACTCCAGAAAACTCAAGCCTGATTACAGCCTTACTGCAAAAACAGCATTTTCTAGCAATGTTTAGTTCCAAACTTTCCATCTCCCATAGGTTAACTCTGAAAGGGAACAGACGATTTGGGTCTTCTATGCAGAGTGACATTGAGAGATTACTTTGGATACTGATCACCAGGCTGTTCCAAATGATTAAACCACATTGACATAAGAAGAATAGGATAATATCCAAAAAACACTATTTAGTGTTCCATCTGAAGGCTATGAAGCATAATAAAAATCAAAGACATATTGGTATCAAGTAGCTATATTGATTATCTTCAACTGTCACACTAGGGGATGCTTTTCAGAGGAAAGAGCCAAATGCACACTGTGAATTCAGAAGAGCCCATTTTTCAATAGGTCAGGGGAACTCAGATCTTGAAGTGGCTGACCACATCCTTGTGAAGCACTACAGTTAAAATCAACTGCAGATAAACTATTTCCTTTCACATGCTTTCCACTTTATACAAGTGAGCATATCAGGCATGGGAATAATTTCAAATTGGTAACTAGCATCTGATTAGTGGGGACTACATCCCAGCTGCTATTCTTAGCATCAGAAAGTCTTAGCATGTATTCTGAGGTGACAGTACTACACTTTAAGTCATTTGAAGCAAGCAGAATTATCTTCTCTTATGTGTCGATATTCTTTGTGATGTCTCTACTTGTTTTCAGCAGAAAGCCTTGAAGCATGGGATTGAAATATTCAAATAGTTTTAAAACCACTTCTACAGCTATTTCTTTAGGGTCAGTTGTCACTATCAAAGTTTGATGACTATGAAGAATGCTCTTAAGAGAATGGCTGAATCTGTGTTCTGCTCTGAACCCTAGCATTGATCCCATTCATCTGCTGGAGAGTGCCAAAGTCAGACTGGACTTACAGTGAACTGTTTAAGCTGCTTGAACACCAGTAGAGAAAAATCCCAATGCCTTGAAAGGGATATCTTGAGGGATAATCTGTGCACACTTCAGGAAACATTTAGGGCAGTTTGAAACCTTTCAAGTGGTGTGACACTAAAACTAATTTCTAAAGCAGATTCTTTCTGCTGGTTCACATGACTGACAAAATCAGTTTTGCATTTTAGGGGATGACTCAAACCTTGGAAGGGATACAGCTCTTACTTTTCAGTGTTTTGCTCTAGAAAATACTTACACTTCCGAGGTCAATAATGAAACAATCTCCTTTGTTGAAGCTGGTCCAAGCCAGGGGGACTTCTGTGGCTCTTACAACTCTCCGGCCCTTGATATGCAGCAGCCTCTGGGCACTCATATCATTAGTAACAACATGATTAAATCCAGAGGCAACACCACCTGCCTGAATAAAACAAAACAAAGCAGCCAGCTTTATTTCAGCTTGATTTCTGCAAAGCTAC